>PVJX010004364.1:0-95718 GCA_004027295.1 Dolichotis patagonum
AGTCACATAAAACTGCAATACAAGGTGATCTACAATGGTTACCATGGTGTCTCAGCAGTGTATAACAACATTAATAAAAACAAAGCATTGGAGACATTATAAGACTTCAAAAGCAAGTAATAATCCAACCAGAGTGGGTATCTTAGTGAATCTTGTCATCTTCAGTGTAGTTGCCTATACACTTAGACTTGATGCTATCAATCATAATAGATTTAAATAAAACAAGTCAATACAAAGTAGCAATCTAACAAACCAGATTCAAATAAGATCAGTCATAATAAGACTGTATAAGTTATAAAGGGTGTCAGATTAAGTTGATAGAAAAATTAGGGATGATTACCATAATATGTCCTCTTGTTTTGGGGATAGCTGACCATGTCCTCAAGTCTAGTGTAAGTAGACAAACTGGAACAGCACATAATCCATTCAGGCAGACTGGTGAGAATAATGTAAATTTTAAATCTTTAACCCAACTAACAGTATCCTCTGCCTCCCTTTTTTAGACAATTCCTCCCCTTTCACTCCCATGGGGTGCACTGCTTGTTTTGGGTCCCACTGCCTCCCTATATAGAGCAGCTCAATGGACCCTATCTCCTGATCTACACTGCCTGTGTTTCTCTCTGTTAATATTTCAAGGCCATCTGTACTAGAGATTACAGCCAATCTTCTCTGCCTTATTTCTGCTATTCTGTTTTTCCGCCATTGGTTGTCTATTTTTCTGTTCCACTCCACTATCTGCTCTGTTCACTGAGGCCTCTCTGCCACTGTTCCTGAAATGCTCGTATTCTTGTTCTCTCTCCATAGAATGTCCTTCAGTATTTTTTGTAGGGTTAGATTGGTGGTCACCAATTCTCCCAGTTCCTCTTTGTTATGGAAGCATCTTGCTTCTCCATTAATTTCTAGAGAGAGTTTTGCAGGATACATCAATCTGGGCTGGAGGTTGTTCTCCTTCAGGGCTTGAATTACTTCACTCCAAGCTCTTCTTGACCTGATGGTCTGTGTCAAGAAGTCTGCTGTGATTTTGATGGGTTTTCCTTTATAGTTGATCTGTTTCTTTTCTCTGATGGCTTTTAATATTCTGTTCTTATATTGAATCTCTGGGATCTTGATTATTATGTGTCTGGGTGTAGCTCTGTTTTGGTTGTAGGTGGCTGGAGTTCTGAATGCTCCATACCTCTGCATATCATTTCTTTTTTCTATGCTTAGGAAATTTTCCTTAATAATTTCTGTGAATAGCCTTTGTAATTCCTCTGTTTTGACTCCTGCTTCTTCATCCACATGCTTTATTCTTAAGTTATAGATCCTCTTGTTGTCTTCCAGTCTTTGTATATTTACTGCCTGATCCCTTGTTATTTTTAAGAGATCTTCCGTTTTATGGACACACATTGCAAGCCTGTGTTCAATTTTTGATAGTCTATCTTTGGTTTCTTTCAAGCAGTTTTGCCAGCTTTCTATGGAGTCTTTAGTTTCCTGATAATCTTTGAATCTGCTTCATGAATTCTAGGGTTTTTTGAATTCTTCATTAAATTTTTCTCTCCTTTTGTGTTCCTCCATTCTTCTTTCTGTGTCTTCTTGAGAGGTGCCCAGCCTTTCTTTTATTAATCTACTTATCTCTTGTTTAATTTGAATTAATATTTCAGTTTTGGTCCCGCTTATGAGGTCCTGAAGATATCTCTTTATGTCCACTAACATTGTGTTTGATGTTGCATGTTTGCTGCCCTCAATCTCTTTTGTATTTACCTCTCCTGGATCAATGTTCTCAGGAATGGGGGCCGGGGTTTTTTTCTTATTTCTCCTTTTCATCATGTTTTTGGTTCCTTCCATACAATCATACAGTGTAATTCCCAGCCCCTTTTCTTGTTGGTTAAGGTACCTCTAGAGCATGCAGGCTAGGAGCTTTTGCCCTCTTCAGTTGGCTGTCAGAGATTAAAGTTCAAGCACGGGCTCTGTGCTCTGGCTCCTTCCCTCTGTGCTAGTCAACCTTTGCAGGCCTTCATTGCATCAGTGTGCGCCGAGCTCAGGGAATTAATTTGTAGTGACTCACTGGGTCCCCACCAGGGGCGCAGCCTAGTCCAAGCAGATTCCACCAATCTGCTTGGCGAGGGGAGCAACCAGCTGAAGCCACTTCCTTATGGAGTTAGGGCTGTCCTGCCCAAATCCAACATGTCGTCTAGTCGGTTTCCCCTTTCCCGTGGGAGGATCTTATTCCCATCACTCACCGCATGTTGATGCCGGTCCCTGAAAACTGTTGGGCTCCCCGACCTCCGACTTCAGCGCGGCTGTGGTGTGAATTCACAGTGCCTCTGGGTGGGTCATGTGCAGGGCTGGGTCTGGGCGATTCATGCACAGGACCGTTCAGCTCCACGCTCCGGCGGCTTAAGCCAGTCGCTTTGGCGTGGATCCCTTGGTCAGGTCGCTCTCTGGCAGGGATTCAGGCAGCTCGAGGATGGCGCCATGCTTGCTGATCTTAGCTTCACTGATGATAGCCCCAGGACCTCATATTCGAGCAGTTTTTTGCACTTTAGTTTCTTCCTGGGTTGTGAGAGTCCATCTCTCTCTGTTTGGGTCTTTCCAGGGTGTTCTATTCTGGCATTTAGCTGTCTCTCTTAGAGAGGGTCCATCTCCTGCTACCTACCAGTCTGCCATCTTTGGACTTCCCGTGAGTAAAGATTTTCAAAGTAGGTATTCATGATCTTTTGAATTTCCATGGGATCTGTAGTAATTTCCCCCTTTTCAGTCCTTATTATGTGAATTTGGATTTTTTCTTTTTTTTTCTTTATAAGGTTAGCTAGAGGTTTGTCAATTTTGTTTATTCTCTCAAAAAACCAGCTTTTTTTGATTCATTAATTCTTTGTATTGTTGTTTAACTTTCAGTTGCATTGATTTCTGCTCTCATCTTTACTATTTCTTCTCTTCTATGAGCTTTGGGTTTAAGTTGCTCTTCTTTTTCTAGAAGCTTGAGATGAAGCATTAGGTTGTTTATTTGTGCTCATTCTATTTTCTTGACATGACAATTTATTGCTATATATTTCCCTCTTAAGACTGCTTTCATTGCATCCCACAGATTACAATATGTTGTTTCCGCATTTTCATGGAATTGTATGTATTGCTTTATTTCTTCTTTAATTTCATCAGTAGCCCACTGGTTGTTTAAAAGGTTGTTATTTAATTTCCATGTATGCATGCAGGTTTTGCAATTTCTTTTGCCACTAATTTTCAATTTCAGTGTGCTATGGTCAGATAGTATGCATGGGATAATTTCAATACCCTTGCATTTACTTAAGAATGGTCTATGGGATAATATATGGTCTATTTTGGAGAATGTCCTGTGTGCAGCTGAGAAGAATGTGTATTATGTTGTGGTTGGGTGGAACACTCTGTAAACATCTACTAAGTGCAATTGCTTGCAGGTATGATTCAGTTCTACTATTTCTTTGCTGACTTTTTGTCTAGTTGATCTATCTCTTCATGACAATGGGCTGTTAAGGTCCCCTGTAATAATTGTGTTCCTGTGTATTTGGTTTTTCATGTCTTTTAGTGTGTGTCTTATGTAGTTGGGTGCTCCTGTGTTTGGTGCATATATATTTATAATTGTTAGTTCTTCCTCTTGAATTTTTCCACTTATGAGTAAGTAGTGACCTTCTTTATCTCTTTTAATCATTTTAGGTTTGAAGTTCACATTGTCTGCAAATAGAATAGTTACCCCTGCTTTTTTCTGGGTTCCTGTTCCATGGAATACTGTTTTCCATCCTTTGACTTTTAATCTATGAGTTTCCTTTTGGGTCAGATGTGTTTCTTGTATACAGCATATTCTGGGATCCTGTTTCTTGATCCATTCTGTCAACCTATTTCTTTTGATAGGTGAATTGAGGCCATTTATATTTATGGGTATCACTGATGTATACTGGCTCGACTTTTCCATGTTATGTTCCAGTTGTTTGCTTTCTGCTTTTCCCCCTAATTTGATTGCTTGTCCTATCTGGTGGTTTCTTTCTGTTGTTGTTCTGGGGATTGTGGTCATTTTTATCTCTGTCTAGTATGTCTTTCAATTCTCTTTCTAGGATTGGTTTGGTGAATGTGAATTTCTTCAGTTGTTCTATATCATGGAAGTATCTTGTTTCTCCATTAAAGTTGAATGAAAGTTTTGCTGGGTACATCAGTCTGTGTTGAAAGTTGTTTTCTTTCAGGGCTTGAAATACCTCATTCCAAGCTTATCTGGACTTGAGGGTTTGTGCTGAAAAATCTGCTGTGATTCTAATGGGCTTTCCTTGATAGGTGAGCTGTGTTTTTTCTCTAACAGCTTTTAATATTGTGTTTTCATGCTACATGTCTGAGATCTTGATTAGTATGTGTCCAGGGGTAGATTTATGTTGGTTGTGATTGTTTGGAGTTCTATATGCCTCACTTATCTGCATATCAGATTTTTCCCCCATGTTTGGGAAATTTTCTCCTATTACTTCTGTGTATATTCTAGTTATGTCATTTTCATTGACTCCTGAATCTTCACTGATGCCTCATCCAATAGGCCCTGAAGCAGGAAGTCAGGTGACTGGCCCACCTATTCATTGTGGACCCAGCAACTGCACAAATATCAACCTTACAGTAGGACACCAGGATACACACTACCAACAATTGATGCTAGTGGGTCTGAAGGACCAAACACTAACTCAAAAGAGGAAAATGGCAAAATGAAAAAGCAAAATGAAACCTCAAACATCCAGTCCACCAGGTGCAAGTACAGGAGACATTGAAATAGAGGACTCCAAAGGTAACACACCAGAAATCTCTGAAAAGATAGCGAATGAAATAAAAAAACAACTCTGTGAGGCCATAGAATAAATCAAATTGGAAGTCCTCTCCCATGTAAAGATAGAAGTAACAACCTTAGTAAAGGAGTTGCTGAGCACAGTTAAAGAAGAAATAGAGAAAAAAGTACAGGAGCATGAGAAACTGATTGAAACCTTGAATGAACAATATAGAAAACAAGCAGAATTCATGAAGCAAACTGAAAGAGATATCCAAGAAACAAAAAATTCTATTCAAAGCATGCAAAACCATTTAAATGAAGCTGAGGATAAGATTTCAAACCTTGAGGACCGGATCGCAGTTAGTGATCATGAAAGGATATAACTTTTAAAAATAACAAAGCAGCATGAAATGACAATCCAGAAGCTTCAAGATGATGCCAAGAGCAACAATATAAGATTAATAGGCATTAGTGAAGATGCTAGTCAATACAAATGACATATCTAAAATATTCATAGAAATAATAGGAGAAAATTTCCCAAACATGGGGAAAAAATCTGATATGCAGGTAAGTGAGGCATATAGAATGCCAAACAGTCACAACCAACATAAATCTACACACAGACACATAACAATTAAGATCTCAGACATACAACATAAAAACAGAATACTAAAAGCTGTTAGAGAAAAGACACAAGTCACCTATGGAGGCAAGCCCATTAGAATCACAACAGACTTTCCAGCATAAACACTCAAGTCAAGATGTGATTGGAATGAGATATTTCAAGCCCTGAAAGAAAACAACTTTCAACCCAAGCTGATGTACCCAGCAAAACTTTCTTTCAAATTTAATGGAGAAACAAGATACTTCCATGACAAAGAACAACTCAAGAAATTCACATCCACCAAACCAACCTTAGAAAGAGTGTTGAAAGACATACGAGACAGAGATAAAAATGACCACAATCCCCAGAACAACAGAAAGAAACTGCAGAAACTAATGATACTAAGAAAGCAGTGAACATCAGCAAACTATTTTTTAAAAAAAATCAATGAATCTATAAGCTGTTAGGTAATCTCAGAATAAAGAGAGAAGACAGAAATCATTGTTGGGAATAACAGGGGTCCAGGGTCTCCTGCTAATTACACTGCTAAGGCAGGAGTAGTATTTCTTGGCAGGCTGTCTTTGTAAAGTTTCAGGTCCAAGTAACCACAAGAGATGGTTTTCAGAGCTGACACACTACTAACCAAAGGCCTGTATCTTTCTCAGGGCAGCTTAAAAAGAATACCTAAGCTGCATTTGCATCCTTTGGAAGCACCCTGACCTTTCTGATGCCCACATTTTTACCTACAATCTCAAGATAGTACAAGGGGTACCTTGGTTCATGAACTTAATTATTTCCACAATTCTGGTCCCAAACCAAATTGGGCGAAAACTGAATCAAATTCCTCCAAAGGTCAAGATGGGACCTGGGCACTGAATTTGATTCTGTGTTTGTCCAGTTTGATTTGTGACTGACGTGGAAAGAATTAAGCTTGTCAGCTGAAGGGTACCACTGTAGTTTTATTACAGGTGTCTGTGGAATTGAAATGAGGAAATGTGTAGAAAGTGCTCAGTGTGGTACCTGCCTTATAAAAATAACCAAAGGGGAAGTTCTTACTAATTGTCCTTGTTACTATATTCATTGTCAAAAATAGTCAAGGTGCTTGAAAATTTCTCTTTGAGGAATCCAGGAAAATACCCTAAAATGAAATGGCAGAATGTTATCACGTCCTAGGAGGAGTGAGTTCTGATGTCTGTGGCCCTTCAGGGTGAATAGAATCCACAGTAATACATAAAGTTTACTTGAAATATATAGACATTGGTAAGTTAAAAGTTAAACAGTAATGCATTGTGTATGTCAGAAGGGAGGAATTTGAATGTGCTTGATATAAAGAAATGATACCAGGTGAGGTGGGTGGACATGCTAATTAACTCACTGGATTACTACTCACTGTTTTCATAAATCCAAATGTCACATTGTCCCTTATAAATACATGCCAACACTCTGTGTCAATATAAAAGAAAATAGAGAAGTTGATTAAAATCCAGCTGATTCCCAAATGATCTAAGATCATTGACTGTAAATCCAGCCCAATGACACATGTTAGTAGTGGAGTTAGTTAGTAGACTAATGTTAGTAGTAGAGTTCTCTATGGTTTTTTGTCATTTTATCTTTCCTAATTGCACGCATGCAAGTTGGAAAAGTTGTCTTAAAGAGAAAATGACTTCTCCTGAACAATTATTCAATATCTGAGGGTCCTGTTTTGAGGTTCTCTGGGTGACTATGCAATTTCAGGTACAAGGTGCTTTTTGTTCTGGGAAGTTTCTCAATTTAGTTGCTATTAAATATAATCTTTCTATTCTTGTATGTCAAGTCCACTGCTACTGAATATAACCTAGTAGGCAGTTTTCACCGAATTCTTGCAACACCTCAGTGAAAAGCGAGTGTGTGTGTGAGTGTGTGTTTTTCACATGAGAAAACAGAGGCTTTTAAAAGCTTAAAACTTAGTCAAGATTACACAACCAATCACTGAAGGAGCCAAAATTTAAATTCAGTTCTGATTGATTGCAAAGCTTATGCTTTTAGGCATGTTGTTTAATTTTCAAGTCTGTTAATTATATATATTCTAAATTATTCTAAACACTGTTATTTATATCAACATATAAGGGTCACAGCACAAAAATTATCCATCGTCCTGGTGAAGCAGAAATATTCAGACCATTTGACTCTTTGTCCTGTGAAGGGACAATTTGTTTGGGTTTGGGCTTTGGATGTCGAAGGTCAGAAAATTAAATTTTTAGTTCATCACAGCTCTAGCAGAGTGACTCACAGTATCACAGTTTATGGGATCTGACTCACACTCCTCAGAGCCAATGGGCAATGGATGATGACCAGTACTCTTGCTCCTCTGCTAATCACCTTTCTTTAGAGAAAGCATGGTGTGTGTGTGTGTGTGTGTGTACTGAAAATCTCTTTTAGCAGTTCCCAAGCATACAGTGCAATTTACTGGCCTTCTTTCAGTCCAGGGGGTTGGGGCTGCATGAGGGGAGTTTCAGCCCATTGTCGCTGGCCCAGGGAGAGTTTGAGACCATCGGCTCCCAGCGGTTGAGTTCCTGCCCAGCTCCCTAGGGCACTGGACTGGGCTCAGTGGACCACACCCAGTGGCCTTCTTTCAGTCCAGGGGGCCGGGGCCATACAAAGGGAGTTTCAGCCTGCTGGTGCTGGCCCAGGGAGAGTTTGAGACCATTGCTCCCAGTGGCTAAGTTCCCACCCAGCTCCCTGGAACACTGGACTAGGCTTGGGAGGTCCTGCAGGCCTCACTGGGCCACACTCAGCGACCTTCATTCACTCTCAGGAGCTGAGGGCACAGGAGATGATTTCCAATATGCCTGGGGGAAGCTTTGGAACACTGCTCAAAGCACAGAAATATAGGAAAATGACAAAATGAAAGTCCAAAATGCAATTGCAAACCTCCAGCCCATCCCAAGAAAGCCCAGGAGCCATGTACATAGAAGAAAATATAAGCCATACACCTGAAATGACTGAAATGATATCAACTGAAATAAAGAAGCAACTTGGGGAAGCTATAGAGAAACTCAAAAAAGAAATAATCTCCCAGGCAAAAGGAGAAATGATAAAAGTAGTGAAAGAAGTAGTGAACACATCTAAAGAAGACACAGTTAAAAAATTAGAGGAACAAAGCAAACAGATAGAATCCCTGAAGGAACACTATAAGAAACAAACAGAATGCATGAAGCAGATTCAAAGTGATACACCAGAAATCAAAAATTCTACTGAAAGTTGCCAAAAGCCACCTCAATGAAAGTGAAGATGGAATTTCAGACCTCAATGGTGAGATTGCAGCTAGTGAACAGGAAAGGAAAGATCTTTTAATAATAACAAGGAATCAGGAAATAACAATTCAACAGCTGCAAGATGATGCAAAGAAAAACAACATAAGATTAATAGGGATAAATGAAAAAGAAGAGGACAACCCAAAGGATATCAAGAGGCTATTTACAGAAGTTATAACTGAAAATTTCCCAAACGTGAGAATGGAAACTGAGATACATATCAAGGAAGCATATAGAACTCCAAACAACCATAACCAAAATAAAACTACACCCAGACATATAAAAATTGCCATCCCAGAAATCCAACATAAGACTAGAATATTAAAAGCTGTTAGAGAGAAAAGACAGATCACTTATAAAGGAAAACGTATCAGAATCACAGAGACTTCTCAACACAATGAAGTCAAGAAGAGCATGGAGTGAAGTATTTCAGATGCTAAAGGAAAACGACTTCCAACCCAGGCTGATGTACCCGGCAAAACTGTCCTTCAAAATGAATGGAGCAATAAAATACTTCCATGGCAAAGAACAGCTGAAGAACTTCATGATCACCAAACCAACCTTACAAAGAATATTGAAAGACATTCTAGATACACATAGGAAAAAACCCACTAAGCAAGGCAGACAATTAAACAGAATGGAAAGGTAAAGATACAACAGCAAAAAGATAACATGTCAACAATAAACCAATATATATCAGTTATAAACATTAATGTAAATGGCCTCAACTCACCAATCAAAAGAAACAGACTGGCATAATGGATCAAGAAACAATATCCAACCATATGCTGTCTACAAGAAACCCATGTAACCCAAAAAGAAACTCATAGACTGAAAGTCAAAGGAAGGAAAACAATACTTCATGCAACAGGACCCCCCCCAAAAGTGGAAGTAGCTATTCTGTTTGCAGACAATGTGAACTTCAAACCAAGAATGATCAAGAGATAAAGAAGGCCACTACATACCAGTTACAGGAAAACTTCAAGAGAAAGAGACAACAATCTTAAATATATATGTACCAAATCCCAGAGTACCCATCTATGCAAGCAAGTATTAACAGAAATGAAAAATCAAATAAACAATAACACAATTATAACAGGAGACCTTAACACACCATTGACACAAAGGGACAGATCAACTAGACAGAAAATCAGCAAAGAAATAACAGAAATGAATCACACCTGTGAACAAATGGACTTGATAGACCATATAAAGAGTGTCCCACCTAACGCCATCAGAATATACATTCTTACAGCAGTATATGGGACAGTCTCTAAAATAAACCATATACTAGCCCACAGAACATATTTAAGTAAATGCAGAAGAATTGAAATTATCCCATGCATGGTATCAGATCATAGCACCACGAAACTAGAAATTAATGATAAAAGAAACTGCAAAACCCCCACAAACACAAGGAAATTGAATAATAAACTCTTGAGCAATCAGTGGGTCACAGAGAAAATTAAAAAAGAAATTAAACAATATCTACAAGCAAATGAAAATACAAACACAACTTACCGGAATCTGTGGGATGCAATGAAAGCAGTCCTTAGAGGAAAATGTATTGCACTGAGTTCCCATATCAGGAAAACAGAACAAACACAAATAAACAGCCTGATACTACACCTCAGACATCTAGAAAAAGAAAAGCAGACAAGACCTATGCCAAAAGAAGGGAGGAAATTATAAAGATCAGAGCAGAAATCAATGCAATAGAGACTAAGAAAACAATACAAATAATCAATGAATCAAAGAGTTGGTTCTTTGAAAGAATAAATAAAATTGATAAGCCCCTAGCAAACCTTATTAAAAAAGGAAAGGAAAAACTCAAATTCATGCAACAAGGAATGAAAAGGGTGAAATCACTACAGACTCTGTGGAAATACAGAAGATCATCAACACCTATTTCAAAAATCTCTACTCTCGTAGGTTCGATAACACAGAAGAAATGGACAGATTCCTAGAAACATATGAACTATCAAAGCTGGGTCAAGAAGATATAAAACTGCTGAATAACCCAATTTCTATTAATGAAATTGAAAACGTAATTAAGTACTTATGAACAAAGAAGAGCCCAGGCCCAGACGGATTCACTGCAGAATTCTACAACAATACAATAAAGGCTTAATGCCAACACTCCTCAAACTCTTCAGTGAAATTGAAAGGTAAGCAATTCTTCCTAAGTCATTCCTGGAAGCAAATATTACTATAGTACCAAAACCAGAGAAAGACCCAACTAAAAAGAAAGAACTATAGGCCAATCTCCCTAGTGAACATAGATGCAAAAATTCTCTATGCAAAATTGGTAAACAGAATGCAGCAAATCATCAAGAAGATTATACCCCATGATCAAGTGGGATTCATCCCAGGAATGCAGGTATGGTTCAACATATGTAAATCAATAAATGTTATCCACCATATCAATAGAGCCAAAAGTAAGAATCTCATGATCATCTCTATAGATGCAGAAAAAGCTTTTGATAAGGTCCAACACTCATTCATGATAAGAACCTTACAGAGAATTGGATTATATGGTCTTTACCTCAATATGACAAAAGCCATCTATGGCAAACCAACAGCCAGCATCATATTAAATGGCCAAAAACTGAAAGCCTTTACCTTAAAATCAGGCACAAGACAAGGATGTCCCTTATCACTGCTCCTATTCAACATAGCACTGGAAATACTAGCCAGAGCAATTAGACAAGAGAGAGAAATAAAAGGAGTAAAGATAGGAGAAGAGAAAGTTAAAGTATTATTTGTAGTTGACATGATACTCTACGTAGAAGACTCTCAAAACTCCATTGAAAGACTCCTAGATATAATAAATAAATTCAGCAATGTAGCTGGATACAAAGGCAATACTCAAAAATCAATAGTATTCCTATACACTAACAACAAAATCACTGAGAGAGAAATAAGAGAAGCCACACCCTCACACTAGCATCCAAAAAAATGAAATAGGAATTAATCTAACAAAAGAAGTAAAAGAGCTATACAGGGAAAATTATAATACCCAGAAAAAGAAATTGAAGAGGACCTCAGAAAATGGAAAGACCTCCCTTGTGCATGGATAGGAAGAACAAACATTGTGAAAATGGCCATTCTCCCAAAATTGTTATACAGATTCAATGCAATATCAATCAAAATACCACAACATACCTCATAGATCCAGAGAAATCACTCCTAAAATTCATCTGGAAGCAGAAGAGACCTAGAATACTAAAGGCAATTCTAAGCAGCAAAGGCAAGGCAGGAGGCATCATAATCCCTGACTTGAAGATATACTACAAAGCTACTGTAATAAAATCAACATGGTACTGAAATAAAAACAGATCTGAACATCAATGGAATAGATTGGAAGATACAACCACAACCACAAACTCACTCAACTACCTTATCTTTGATAAAGGGGCCAGATATGTTCACTGGAAGAATGATAGTCTCTTTAATAAATGGTGCTGGAAAAATTGTCTCTCCATATGCTGAAAACTAAAGTTAGACCCATACCTATCTCCATATTCTAAACTAAAATCTAAATGGATCAAAGATCTAAATATTAAAACAGAAATGCTAAATCTGAAGGAAGACAAAGTAGGTAAAAATCTTGAAGACATAGGGTTAGGTAGAGAATTCATGCACAAGAATCAAACTTCATGGGAAATACTTCCCAGAATCAATAACTGGGATCATGTTTTGTTAAAGTTTCTGCATGTTGAAAGAAATCGCCAGCACAGTGAAAAGAAAATCCATGAACTAGGAAAAAATCTTAGAGAACTGTCCCTCAGACAAAGGACTTCTGTCTAGAATTTATAAAGAATTTAAAAAAATCAGACCCCGGAAATTCAAAGACCCAATCCAAAAATTGGCATCCAAGATGAATACACAGTTCTCAAATGAAGAAATACAAATGGCAAATAAATACATGAAAAAATGTTCATCATCATTAGTCATTAGAGAAATGCAAGTTAAAACCACACTGAGATTCCATCTCACTCCAGAAAGAATGGCCAGGATAAAGAAAACTACCAATAACAAATGCTGGAGAAGCTGTGGGGGAAAAGGAACTCTTCTACACTGTTGGTGGGAGTGCAGTCTGGTACAACAACTGTGGAGGTCAGTCTGGAGATTCCTCAAAACCTGGGATTGGAAGTCTCACTTGCCCTAGCTATTCCACTTCTAGGCATATTCCCAGAAGAACTGAAAACATCATACCATAGTGATATATGTGCACCCATATTTATAGCAGCACAATTTGTAATAGCCAGATCTTGTATATAACCTAAGTGCCCATCGACTGAGGAATGGATAAAAAAGATGTGGTATTTTTATACAATGGACTACTACTCAGCTATATAGAATGATCACATCGAGATATTTATAAATAAATGGATGCAACTTGAGACCATACTCATAATTGAAATAAATCATACTCACAGGTATAAATACTGTATAGTCTCCTTAGAGTAAGAAATGGTAAGAGTACATAAGATTTTAGGGTAATCATTATTCCCCATTACATTGATTTGAAGCCTTGTAATGTTTTCATTCATCAGTTGGAATGGTTTTATTCTGTTTTGTTTCATTTTATTATGTGTGATGGTATGAACAGCTGTTTTGAAGAAAACAAAACATTATGGCAGCCGTTGCTGATTTAATATCGTCTTGCTTTGAAGTCTTACCATGCTTTTGTTCTTCTATTTTGTTCTATCATGTTGTGTCTTATTGGATTTTAATATATGTGATAGTATAAACAAATTTTTATGGAAAATAAGATATTATAGTAGTCATTGTTTATTTTCTCTTATTTGGTTCAGAATGCCAAATAATTCTTTCATTGTCTTGAATGGTTTTATACTATTTTGTTATGTTTGATATTATGGCATGTGAAGCTATGCTCAACAGTTTCAAAGAAAGTGACATTATGGTAGCTACTGTTAATATCTAGTTGTCTTGTTGTAAAGTGCTGTGTTGCTTACATTGTTCTGTTCTGATCTGCTTTGTTCTGTCCTCTTCTGTTTTATTCTCTTTAAAATAAAAAAACCCAAAAAACAATGCAATTTACTAATACTGTTCAGAGTGTATCATAGGTCTCTAAAAACTGTTCTTTCTACATCACTGAACCTTTATGTGCTTTAACCAACAAGTCTCCACCCATCCTCCTGAGAACTCCATTCTAATCTCTGCTTCTGTGTGTTCAAATTTTTCAGATTCCACACCTGAGTTCCATCATGCAGTGCTTGTCTCTTTTGGCACCTTATTTGGCTTACAATATTGTCTTCTATGTTCACCAAAGTTCTCAGAAATGGCAGATCATCTTCTTCTTGTGGCTTAAGGATATTTCAGTGTGGACATCTACACAGAGTAAAAATATATGTCTGTCCTTTGATAGATGCTTAGGTTGATTCAGTGTCTTGACTTTTATGAATGATGCTGTGATGACCATAATAGTGAAGGTGTATCTGGCATACTAATTTCATTTCCTTTGTCTATATACCTAGAAGTATAATTTCTGGGTCATATTCTCGTATTTTCATGGAGACACTTTAGATATAATAAAAAAGTATGATTAATACAAAAAATACAATTCATACAAAAATATGATTAATACCAATAGCAAGTGAGACTGTATTAAAATTTTGAAATTCTACCCAGGTCTGGTGGTACATTCCTGTAATCTCAGCATGTAGGAGGCTGAGGCAGGAGGATCACTATGAGTTTAAGGCCAGCCACAACTACATGGTGAGACTCTCTCAAATAACCAAAATTTGATTCTGAAAGACACTCTTAAGGGACTGAAAACAAAAGCCATCTGGGAACAAAATAGTCACTTTCTGATAAAATATGCAAGGAATTTTTAGGTTCCAACAACAAGGAAGCAAATAACAACCGAGAAGTGGGAAATACCTGAGCTGACCGCTAAAATACTTATGCACATGGAAGAGTACACTATGAAAAGCTAATCACAATTTGACATCAGCAAACTTCACATTAAAATGAGACACTACTACCTACCTATTAGAAGGACTAAAATTAAACTTAAAAGAAATAATATTCTTAAATTCTGCTCAGGTTATGAAGCCATGAAAATTTCCATTCCTTTGTAGGTGGTGGAAATGCAATATTGTCCATCTACTTTGCAAAATATGTCAGTAGTTTCTTACAAAATTAAATACAATCTTATCATGTGAGAATGAACTTGTGTTTCTACTAGTTTACACAATTGCGATGAAAACTCCTGTTCACAAATTTTTATATTTCTATATTTGCATAGTTAGATTTATAATCACCAAGATCTGAACTTAATCAAGTTATGAGTCCTTAAAATAAGCTGTGGTACCTCTATACAACTGGATATTTTTCATCAATTAAAAAAAGGGTGCACTGAAAGAAATCTGGATACATATTTCTAAGTAAGTGAAAGAAGCAAATCCAAAGGGGGTACATACTCTTTAATTCCAACAAATGGCATCTTGGAAAAGGTGAAATTGTAAAGACAATAAAAGGCCTACTCTTTCTAGCACTCTGAGAAAGTTTGGAAGAAAATGTCAGAGCAGCACAGAAAAGCTTAGGGTAGACTCTATTCTGTATGATGATGGAGTGATGTATATCTGGCCTTACACAGCCATCAAGACACTCATAAATGTTTAGACCCAGTGAACCTGAGTGAACGCAAGATTTTCAAATTGGCTTCATTCTGCACTTTGAGGGACCCAAGTAAAACAGTATATGTGGAGAAGAGAATCTAACCCTGTTAGAAATGTAGGAAAGTTCCCACCTAAAGGAGTTAGGAAAAAGGAGCTGACAAAATAACTTTGGAGATTATGGAGTGTGTAATATGGAAAACTAACTGATTTGCACAAAATCAATGACTTATAAATGCGCTTCCCACAGGATGTGTAGTAATAATCCTGATATTGGGACATACGTTATGTCAGTTTTCCTGTTGTTGGGAGAACATACGTGACATACACAATTTAAAGGAGAATAAGTTTACCTTTGGCTTATGGATTCAGGGGTTTCAGTCCATGGTTGGCACTGGGGCAGAGTTATCACGGTAGAAGGAAAGTTGCTCACCTCATGGCTGCCAGGAAGGAGAAAAGGAAGTGGGGAGGGAGAGGGAGAGACAGACAGACAGACAGACTTGGAGCAGATATAGTCTTCAAAAACATGATCCCAGTGACCGTCTACCGCTTACTTGGCCCCACCTCCTCATGCCCATGCAGCTATGAACCCACTGATGTACTGACCCACTGATGAGGTTACAGCCTTAATATTCAATCATCTCCAATCACTTCACCTCTGAACACTGGAGACTTTGGGGGACAGTTTTGACCTAATCCATAGCACCTGTGCACTTGAATTGAAAAACTAGGTAAACTGATGATGGATGGTACTACCAAGGTTTCTCATCATAGGAGTAAGTATGCACAGGTTATCAAGCAGAGGAAACTAGAATGAGCCATATAGTAATGGATAAGAGCCAACAATCCCTCGGACAGAGGGCTAATATCTAGAATACACAGAGAGCTCAAATCTTAGGTCCATAAAATGAAAAACCTGTCATACTTATTTTTTTTTGTAACTGAGACAAAATATCCATGGCCTCAAATTAAGGAAGAAAAGGTTTATTTAGCTCACAGTTTGTAGAAATTTAATCCATAATCAACTGACTCCAAGATATGGTGGTTTTACAGAGGAGAACAGTTCATGGTAAGTGGAAGAAAGCAAAACCACCAACTGACCTTAACGATGTCTTTCTGCCTCTTTTACACTCTGCCTAGGCTGCTGCATTGGGGTGGTGCCAACCCAGTCAGTGGACTGATCCAGCAGTCACCCACTCATAATCCCAGCATTGCACCTCAAATGAATCAATCACAAGCTCTAGATTCAGCCACCTCTGAAAACACTCCAGGACTGCATGAGACTTTGGGGAGACATCTAGATACAAATCATAGCAAGACTCAATTAAAATATGGGCAACTAAAACGAATAGACACTTCTCAGAAAAACTACGAATAACCAGTGAACACATGCTTCGTCATCTGTGGCCATTACAGAAATGCAGATTAAAGCAACACTGAGATTCCATCTTACCACAGGAAGAATGACCATCATCCAGAAATTACATAGTAACAAATCCTGGTAAGGTTGGGGACAGGGGGCCAAAGGAACCTTTTCACATTGTTGACAGGAATTTAAACTAGTATAATCGCTATGGAAACTAGTATGGAGATTCATCAAAAAAAATGAAACTAGAAATTCCGATTGACCCAGCTGTTTCCCCCTAAGTATCTTCTCAAAAGAGTTAAAGCCATCATGTTATAATTATCCATGCATACCCGTGCGTACAGCAGCATGATCCATGGTAGCTAAACCCCGGATATGGCCTGTGTGCCCTTCAGTGGAGGAATGGGTACAGCAAACGTGGTGTTTACACACCATGGTGCACTACTCTGCTATACGGAAAGACAAACTGGAGTCCTTTGTAGGAAAATGGATGCAGCCTGAGACCATTATGTTAAGTGAGATAAATAAGACCCAGAAGCTCAGATATCTATGTTTTCTCTTACATGAGAAACTCGAACTATAAATAAAGGCTGAATAAAAGCTGGATAATAGGATGAAGGCAGGTAGGGCTTTCTTAAATGAGAAGAGGATCAAGAGATGGAAGGAGGGGAAGGAAAGGGAGGGCAAGGGGACAAACAAAGAACTGAAGATGTACTATGTATGTGGACCAAGTTCCCACAAGGAGTGTAAACACTGTGCCCTGTCACCATGTATTAATAAAAGAGTAAGAATTGGAGACCTCAGTAAGAATTCATTTATTTTTATATCGATGCACACTGTTAATTCCATAAAATGTACATGCACTTGGATAAATCAAATACACATACATACATACACAAATTAAAATATATTTTTGCTCTATCAGCTGTGAGGCCTAAAAGAAATGATACCTCAGTGAAATTAGTGCCATTAGCACTCAGATCCCATTTTCTAAAAGTTTTCTTCATCAAACAGAGCCAGGGATCCTTGGAAAAATGATGGAGTCCAGTGCACAAAAATGAAACCCAAGGCATTTGGTTGATAGATAAAAGGATGAGCAGGAAGCCAGCCGCAGCTCCCTGGGGGCTGGGATGACACTGCCTGAAAGAGTGGCACAGGTGACTGACTGGTTCTCTTGCTAAAGTCACAGACCCCAGGGGTAGGCAGGGGTGGCATTCGCCTTGAGACTTATACTCTGGCGCTGTTGCCTCTTTATAAGACCCTAAGCTGAAACAGTCTAAAGTCCCGAGTAACCAGATCATGAGACCCCGCGAATCAGGAGGATGTGACCGCTGTCCCACAAGCCACGCCCGCGTGGCTGGTAGCAATCTGCAGACCCCGGTTCTGTGAGTTCACCTGCATTGGCCACCAGGATTACTGCACGGGCTATAAAATAAAGTCACTGTCGATGGAAAAAAATCATCCAGTTGATTTTTTTTCCAAAATTTAATTTTTTGGGAAAAATATTAACAGACAGTTTTCTTGGCTTTTACTATGCTTAATGTTATTTTTAAGTCTATGTGGTTTTTAATTATGGAAAAATTCAGAACCATGTAAAGTAAAAACATCAACTAAAATAAGTGTCGAGAGTAAGCGAGGGCCTTGCCTTTTACCGTGAGGATGTTATTTTTAAATACGGCTGCGTGTGATTCTAAAACACGTAGTATCGTTTAAAATGACAGAATCATTTTGAACAGATTGGGATAGTGAATTCTTGTTGAGCTTCTACTCAGCTTCAATAAAAAAGCGAGTTTCTCCCATTTTCCCTTCTCCTAGGTCGCAACAGTTGTATTTTCTCTGGGTCTCTCAATTTTGTCTCTGGGGCATAATTTACAGCAGTAAAATCTACCGCTTTCAATACACGATGCTGGGAGCTTGATAAACGCGCGCCCTGCTCTCCTATGGTGAGCAAAACATAGACCACGTCCACCCCCTGGCAATGCTCCCTGGCGTTACTCACTGCGACCCCACCGGCTGGCTCTGGCCAGCCTCCACCGGCCTTCTGTGTCCACCGTTCTGCGTTTTCTGGTGGGTTATCGGATGGAATCACGTAGGCCTTTGCTCTTTGAATCTGGCTTTCTTCGTCTTTCACAGAGCACCATTCGCCTTGTCGCATACATCTGCGGTTTGCTTTTTGCTTTTGTTTCCGCTGTGCAGTGTTACATGGCTGCACTGTGCCCCGGACTGTGTCCCGTCCTCCAGCTGAGGAACAGTGGAGCTGTTTCCCAAATCTGGCTATTATGCCAAGAGCACACATGCCACACTTTCTGAACCAGCATAGTTTGTATTTAAGTTGGTAAAATGCCTTAGAAGGGGATGGCTGGGTCCTATTAGTTAAGCATATGCTTAATTTGGTTAAACAAACAAACAAACAAACAAACAAGCTGAAAAGCTACTTTCCAAAGTGGCTGCGCCACTTTGGATCCTCATTGGTAATACTGAGTCCAAGAGGTCTCGAATATCTATTTGTTTCTGTTTATTTTTATTTTTTTCCCCTGATTTTTAGCTTAGTCACTCTAATGCCTTAATGGTGGCACCCAGTGGTGTCTTAATTCTGGTTGTAGTTTCATTTCTCCTCATTTTTTAGCATCTTTTCATGAATTTATTTACCATATATTCATGTCCATACTGTGCACATTTAGTGAAGTCTCTGTTAAAATACTTGGCAAATTTTTAAATTATATTGTTTTCTTACTATTGCATTTAAGAGGGTTTTTTTTACATGATAAGGATAACCCTTATGATGTACAGCTGATTTTTAGTATTTTCTTCGAGTCTTTCTTACCTTTTAGTTTCTTCAGCAGTATTTTACGAGTAGTTAAAAGTATTAATTTTGAGTTTTATTCCTATGTTTTTATTTTATGTATTGCAATGCTTCACGTATCATGTCTTAAAACAGCTTGAATCTAAGTCACAAATTTTTTTTTATGTCTTTTTTTAGATGTTTTATAATTTTGAAGTCTAAGATTTACATTAAATTAATTCCTGGGTGGAGTTTAAAGTATAATTGGTATAGGTTTACTTTATTTTTTCTTTTTTCAGATTGTGCTTACTTTATGAAGCCTTTACATTTTTGCTGAAGATCAATTGATTATGAAAATAGTAAGTCTATAAAATGATTGCTTGTTTGTCACATTTGTCTATATATCTCTACTTTCTCTGATAACATAGTATCGTGATTACAGTAGTTTATAAGACTCTGCAAGGTAGCCAGGCATGGTGACTCATTCCTGTAATCTGAGCACTCAGGAGGCTGAGGCAGGAGGATTGCTATAAATTCAAGGCCAGCTTGGGATATGTAGTAACTATATAGGGAGACCTTCTTTCAAAAAACAAAACAAAACAAAACAACAAACAAAACATATCAGAAAAGAAGACTATGTAAGCTACAAAATAATTTAAAAACAAGTAATATAGATAAAATAGTTTCATCATTTTATTCTTTTAAATTTTTGATATTTTACCACTTGAGACTTCCACAAAACTTTTACAGTGAGTTTGCCAATTTCCTTGAAGCTCCCTTGTAGTGTTATTTAGAGCTGCATCCCATCTGGACATCAGCTGGGAAAACTGACATAATGTTGATCTTCAAATACAGGAAGAACATGTGTCTCTCCATTTTTAGGTCTTCTCTGATTTATTCTATAAAACTGTGGCTTTCATTATTTTTCAGATATCGTCTTGTTACTGATTGTTATTTAGTTCTAACAGAACTTGAGAGTATCATTAGAGAATGTAATATTTTAAAATTTATAAGCGTTTCTTCTGTGCAGAGAACATGGCCTATCTGGATGAATGGCTCGTGTACACGGTGGGGGAGTGATTATTCTGACGGTGCTGAGCAGTGTTATGGAAGGGGCAGTTAGGCCAAGGGGAGCCGTGCTTTGTGCAGATGCTCCGTACGCTCTGTGACTGATCCGTCTCTCCCATCCGCTGAGCGCAGAGCGTTGCGGTCTCTAACAACAACTGTGGGTTTGCATATTTTCAGTTCTATGGCATTTTTCCTCTCTAAAACATTTTGAGGTTGTGTTATCACATGGATAGACTTTTCCAGTTGCCACATGTAATGAATAAATTAGCTCCCATTTTTGTAGCCTGTGTCCTTGTTTCTGGTAACATACTTTATATTGCAGTCTACTTATCTACAGTTAACGTGGCTATGTCTACATTTTGCAACACGAGTGACAAACTTTTATATTCTTGTTTAGTCTGCGTAAGTGTGGTAATGCAGCACCTTATAGTTGGATCTTGTGCATTTATCTAATCTGGAATTGTTTTTTATTTAACTAGCTTGTTTAAGATATTTTCACTGAATGTAATTATTCAACTGGTTACATTAAAACCTATGCTTTCTGTTCTGTTTTTAGTTGTTCAACTTGACAAGTGTGTGCACTCAGAATACATAGCTCCATTGGGACACAAAAGGTTTCCACATCCACAGAAATTTCCTAATGTCCTTTCTGAGTCAGCTCTCTCTACTGTCCTCATCTGACAACCAATGACCTGCTTTATTTCACCAGAGATTAGTTTTGTCTACTCTAGAACTTCATTCAGTGGAGTCTTACAATATGTATTAGTTTTTCTGGCTTTTTTTAAAATCACTTTCTGTCTACCTAAATTTCTTTATTTTGTAAACATCTCAAACTAATGTGAAAGTTGTAAAATCATGCAAAGTAATTTTTTCCTAAATCCAAAGAGAGTAAGTTTCTGAATGTTTTTATGGCTATTTTCTAATAAAATAATGTTCTCTGGCACATAGGGAGTACAGTGTTCAAAATAATAAAAGTAATGTCCGCACATTGACATCCGCCTAATTATCAGATTTTCTTTAAATTTGTATCAATTGTTGCACGAAGACCTTTTTTTGGTGGAAAGATGTGGTTCAGAATTTTGCAGAGAATTTAGCTACCCTGCTTCTTTGTTCTCCTGTAATGTGGATTGGACCCTCGCCTCTCCTTGACTTTCATGACCTTGACAGTTTTAAAAGTTCTAGGCAGGTTATTTCACAGAATGGTCCCAAGTGGCTGAGTATCCTGGCTGAGTATCCTGTGCAGAAATTGGTCAGAACTGACACTGCCCATTCTCTTGGTATCCAGTGGTACATAATTCCATGTGCCCCATAACTGGTGAGGTTAAGTCTGACCACCTACCAAGGCTGCACTGCCGTGGTTCTTCATTAATAACTTTATGACTGACAGCGATTTTGAAGTTATGAAAATACCCTACACTTGAACAAACTTATAATTCACTCATCTATTTATGCTGACATAAACACATGATTTTGTAGTTTGTTCATGGAATAATTATAACAATTAACCCTTGTTAATCCCCAGATCGCCCCCATTATTTCCGTGACAAAGCTCTCTGGTTGGCTTCTTTGTCCTTTTGTATGTGGAAGTCTGCTGAATGCTTCCTCCTCTCCAGTCCAACGGGAATTCTAAGCTCCCAGTCCTGGATGTAGCCAATTTTTCAGGATTACCAGCTATGTAGAGTAGAGAACAGTATTTAGAAGGCAGAAACTAGTACTACTTGTGCTCATCGCTAGTGAGATGGTGGAGAGAAAGAATTGCCTGTGAGATGGGAGGGCACATAGAGAGAGAGAGAGACAGAGAAAGAGAGAAGAAAGAGAGAAGAGAGGAAGGAGGAAAAAGGGGAGTGATTGAAAAGAGTCAACCAGAAAGAGCACACTGCCAGTGTATTGTGTGGTGTTTGAATAGCCATAGCTGACCAGTTCTCTCCTACGTCCAATGAATCCCTGATGGCCTTCAGAAAGTGCCAGATGAACTGTCCTTTAGCCACTTCCCAAGTGTTCACCATGTCCTGTATCCTAGCTGTACTAATATTTTTACCCCTCCCTAAATCTGTGGCCTCTCTACCTGCATTTCCTCTCCCCAGCGAGGGCGAGCCAAGTGAGACCTCTGAGGGGTCTCCTGCTTCCTCTCCCCACGGAAGTGAACATTCCCTCCTAGACGTGTTCCTGGAACCTCAAGTCAACCCTGGACAGGAGTTCCCTACAGCTCACTTACTGTGTCATTGAAATGCCAAGCAGAATTGCTTAGCTCCCCGCACGTTCTGTCAGTATTTGCTACGCTGGATAGACAGAAGAGAATAATGAAGAAAGTCACAGCGCGTTGGAGAAAGAAGATATGTATTCCTAACAACATAAATGCAGTGGGAAAAAATCTTTAAAATTTTTAAAAAATCCTCATGCTGATAGTTTTGTACTAAAGCCCCTGTTTTGACTGATGAGAAAGAAGACTAGCTGAGTCTGTGTTAATCATAGAGCCACAAAGACGTGTGGCATCAGCCATGCCCTCGGGGGACAGCCACTTCCTGGGATGACGTTCTCGGGGTCCTGTGTTAAAGGCCCACCTGTGGGCGGAGCCGAGGCTCGAGGTGTGAGAGTTACTGCTGGCTGGCGAGTGAGCCTCGCTAGAGGTGAGGGTGGCCATGGCTGGTGTTGCTGCGCCTACGAGAGTTGTAAGAAAGATGTTTCCCATTGCTCTGGTCTTGTTTGGTTGTGTTAAACTCAGAATGAAGAAAGGCAGAGTTAAGATATTGTTAGAGAACCAAGAAAATCAAGACTTCGTGGACTGCAAGGGGAACAGGATTGGAGGAACCGGGCAATACTGCTGTGGGTGTTAAGGGGGACCTATGACGAGGGCCATGAAATGAGAGGCCGCACTGGGGGGTGCACGGGCCGACCTGCAGTGTCCTCTGGAGTCCAGAGGAGCTTGGACGGCACGGTGACACCAGGGACCCTTGGGCCACGTTCCAGGGACCAGGCTTTGCGTGTGAGTCATGTTCTCCGCATGGAGATGAGCAGGGACTCAGTGAGCCATGGGAGCTTGTTGGACACACATGCAGCGGTGGCCCTGAGGACGCACCCGAGAGGTACGGCCGTGTAGCTTGGGGGACCCAAGCACTCAGGAGCAAAGGGGCCTGAGCCCTGCCGGTGTGAGATGAGGCTGAGCCCCGGGACTGAGGAAGAACTCCTGAACCCTTCTGCGTGCAAACCCCCTGCTGCTTCTGCTGCTTCACAGCAGTGGCAGCCGGAGCCTAGATCTCAACCAGGTCCGCTGCACTCAGACCAGCCCCCCAAAATCACCCACTCTCCTGCCCCAACTGTACCTCTTCAGAGCCCCACCCTCCCGGTGTAACTCTCCAGCTCCCCTACACACTGACAGTGAGTTTTGGAGCGAACGCTCTGACGTCTCTTCTGATATTCTGAGGAAGGATTGCTAAAGAATAGGTTTATGCATTCATTTCTCCCTGTACTGGATTATACTGTTAACACCGTGCTGACCTATGGCTACATTTTCTTACGCGTGCACCCTACTTACTAGGAAATAGCATTGAGGAGAAGATGCTTTCCTCACGTCTATTTTTATAGTCCCAAATAGCTCGGCGCTTGGACCACCCGAGGTTCCCCAGTTATTCTTTAGCTGTGTAAATGTGCAAGTGAGTCACAGTTTAGATGGCCAGCTTGGGGGGGGGTGTGGAGGAGGAGAATACAATGTCCTAAACAAGATTGTTTGTAGAAGTTTCGGGCTCCACACGGTTCCAGTTCTGTGAGGTGATTTATTGTATTTTGAATGATGGATTGGACACACAGGAATAATTTCACAATTTGATAAAAATTATTCCTTCTGGATGGGTAAATAATGTCGCCAAATCACGTCCTTTGAATACATTGATTTCTGGAGTCATGTTGGGTGTGACATATTTCAGAAAACCTGACAGGGTAGCTTCAGAGAAAAATATAATACTCAGTTTTTGGAGGCTGTTTGCCAGAGGTCATCAAAAAAGGCAGTACAAAGGAGACAATCATAAGGACGAGAATCACTGCGCTGTTGTGAACATCCCTGTTTTAATAATGTCCAGTTGCTTCTTTCAGAAAACAAGGGCTATTCCATGGTAGGGCTGGGTGCTCACAGGCAAAGGACCAACACATAGCGTACAGGGAACACACTGTTCTACTCTGCTTGCTTCCAGTAGCTTTTCTTGTTCCAGTGAGAAAGGGGAAAAAAAAACAAAACAAAACTGGGACAGGGTGTATAACCAGAGATGTGCTCACGAGCTGTGCAGGGATGCACGATTGTGCAATGGAACAACGACAGAGCAGTCTTCCGCCCGTGGGGGGAGGATCCCTGTGGGCATCAGAGACACTGAGGGCTGGCCTGCTGTCACACCCCAGCATTTACAAGTCACGGAGAAGTAAAAACCGTGCCTAGTGGTGATGTCTTGGGAGAAAAGGTCTTGGGACAGAGGAGGGGTCTCAACAAATCAGATAGCCAGATTTTAGATGAATTATATTTTTCTTAAATGAGCACTGGACCACACAAGAGATCAGCAAAACAATGAAAAAGCTATGGAAACCAGGGATAATGGGAGTCCAACAATCCCAAAACTACGGGACACAGAGCAAATAATTCTAGGAGGGTAGTTTACAGCTGCGCACACTCACATTAAAAGGGAGCTCACAAGTCCAGAGCCTGATAATGCTCCCAAGGTAAAAGAAACAAGGACAAATCAAACTTGAAAGGAATTATGAAAAGACCAGAGCAGAGATTAAGTTGAGAGATTTTTAAAAACACAAAAGATTGATAAACCTAAGAGTTGGTTCTCTGAATGGATAAGTAAGATTTATAAACTCTTAACCAAACTTACCAAAAGAAAGAAAGAAAAAACTTGCATTAATGTAATTAGAAATGAGAAATGCCAAATCACAGTGGGCCCAGAGGATGGTAAGACACTATTCCTGAAACTTACATTGTGATAAATTACTAAGAGAAATGGAGAAATCTCTAGACACATCTGACTTATCAAAACTGAACCAAAAATATACAAAAGTCCTGAATTGGGTGATAATAGGTAATGAAATTGAGGCAGAAATAATAAAAAGCTCAGAACTTGATAGATTCACTATAGAACTTTTTTTTTTTTTTTTTTTTTTTTGGTACCAGGGATTGAACTCACAACCTTGTGCTTGCCAAACAAGCACTTAGGCCACTGAGCTAAATCCCCAGCCCACTATAGAACTTTATCGGAATTTCAGGGACAGTCTAATGCCAATATTCCTCAAACTTTCCTATGAAATTGAATGGGAAACTCACTCATTCCTGGAAGCTAGCATTACTCCAATACTCAAACCAGACAAGGACTTAAAGAGAAAAGAAAAAAGAAAAAGAAAAGACAAGACAAGACTACAGGCCAATTTCCTTAATAAACATAGATGCCAAAATTCTCAAAAGATATTTGCAAACAGAATACAGAAAATAATTTTAAAAATCACACATCAGGAGTAAGTAGGCTTCAACCTAGGGGTGCAAGGGTAATTCGACGTAAACAAATTAATAAACGCACTACGTCCACAAACAGAAGTAAGTGCAAGAATCACATGATCATCTCCACAGACAAGGGAAAAGCTTTCAACAAAATCAAGCAGTCATTCATGGTAAAAACCCTGATGAAAATAGATAAAGAAAGACTTTACTTCAAACAGGTGACAGGCATTGCTGACAGACCCCACTGCAAACACAGAAATGCGTACCTCAGTGCACGACTGTTAAAACGCCGCTCCATCTTCCACCTAGCCCTCAGCTACAGCAGGGATTGCCCGTCCTCGGGCTCAGCGGTGGAGCAGTTAGGACTGAAGCCTTTTATCACTTCCTGAGAGTCTTACTATCAGCCCTAAGTGGGACCAAGGGCAACATCCATCTGGGAATTTTTTTTTATTTTAGAAAGAATAAAACAAACATAATAAAACAGAATAAAGCCAATCAAAACAAGACAGTGTAAGTGACACAGAATTTCAAAACAAGGTAATAGGAGATCAGCAATAGTCCCCATCATGCCTCTCTGTTGTCTTCCAAATAGCTGCCCATACCTTTATACATAGTAAAAATCAAAACAGAAACAGAACAGAGCCAATAAAAACAAAGCAATGAACGCAATACAGGACTTAAAAACAAGATAATAGGAAATCAACAATGGCTACCATAATATATCTTGTTATCTTTGAAATAGCTGGCCATGACAAGATACAATAAAATCAAACAAGATAAAACAGAATAAAGCCCAATCAAACAAAACAAGGAGAATGATACTAGATTTTGAAACAAGATAGTAGACAATTAACAATGGCCACCACCTTCAGAAGGAGCTCCCATAGATGCTACATTGCATACTGTTATTCTCTGGACAGATCATCAGACTACCAGCTTTAGATCCGCAAATTTAGTGAAACGCTAAACCCGACAAGCATTAAGTTGTATTTTACTTCATTAGTTATCATCACAGCCTGTGTTTCTCTGGTTCAGCGGTCACCCATGGCAGGGGATGGGTTGGGGGACACTGGCTCTTCCTGTCTCCCTGCCCACGTGCTGGAAGGGGCTTGTGTCTGGTTCTCCCCCAGTCAGCCTGCACATGGCCCCGACTCACAGGAGGTCTTAGCTTCTTGTTGACTTCTTGCTCTCCTCCCCCGCAGTCTGCAAATGGTGCAGACTCACAGGAGAGGGCTGGCATTTCATCTGGGAATCTTTGGGGTGCACAACAGACCTCTGTGTGGACCCTGAGCTTGTCTGCTACACTGGGGCTTTCCTGATCCTGGGGTGAGGGAGTTTTCTGTTTCTGAGCTACCTATCACCCAGGATCCTTAGGAAATGCCCCCCCCCAACTCTCCTGCACAGCTGATGGAACTAAGTGAGTCCAGTGATTACAGAAAATGGTATAAAGCTTCCTTAAAGAGTTAGAAATAGAACTACCATGCAATCGAGCAATCTCACTGCTAGCTATATCTCCAAAAAGGCTGAAATCAGCACATCAAACAAATACGTTCACATCCATGTTCACCGCAGCCCCATTCACAATAGTGTTCACTGATGAATGAATGGAATAAAAATGGAATCCCATTTGGTCATAAAAAAAAATCCCATTATCCTGTCAACAGGGATGGAGCTGGAGGACATTACGTTGGGTAAAATCAGTCAGAGGCAGAAATACAGATACTACAAGCTCACACTCATATCTGGAAGCTAAAGGCTGAGCACATAGAAGTGGATGGTAAAATTTAGGTCACCAGAGACGAGAAGGGGGAGAGAGGGTCGTACAGGTTGCAGGCTGGGTTCCACGGCACAAGGAGAGCAGGAAAAAATAGACTGGTGTTCAGTAGTGCAAGAGGTCAGCTGCCCTCTACCAGTGTTTCATTTCAAAATCAGTGGAGGAGAAGAGCTTAAATGTTCCCAACACGCACAAAGCATAAAATTTGAGAAGATGAAAATGCTATTAACCCTGATTTGATGATTACATGTATGTATTGAATAAGCACAGAGAAGTACAGATATTGAATGTCAATTAAATAATAAAACACTGAAAAAATTCCCCTCAGCCCCTACTCCATCCCTGACCACATGCACAGTGCTCCATGCAGTCAGGTCCGGGGTCCCAGCAGGGCAGGAGGAGAGGGAGAGAGCTTGGCCAGATGAAGTTCACCTCTGGCTTACATTGCCTCACAGTTCTTTTAGAAATTGAAGCTTTATGGTATTTATAATTTTTTTTACTTATTGGTTTTAGGCAAAAATTGAAATGCCTCTGTTTTAGAAATTGCTTTGTCAGCTGGGTCTGGAGGTCCCATGTGACCCAGCTATTCCACTTCTAGGCATATTCCCAGAAGAACTGAAAACATCATGCCACAGTGATATATGTACACCCATGTTTATAGCAGCACAATTTGTAATAGCCAGATCTTGGAAACAACCTGTGTCCATCAACTGAGGAATGGATAAAAAAGTTGTGGCATTTTTATACAATGGAGTACTACTCAACTATAAAGAACGATCACATCGAAATATTTATAAATAAATGGACACAACTTGAGACCATACTCATAAGTGAAATAAACCAAACTCATACGTGTAAATACTGTATAGTTTCCCTAGTATGAGAGTTGGTAAGGGTATATAAGATTTTATGGTAACCATGAGTCCCCATCTCATAGCTTTGAAGCCTTTCAATGTTTTCATTCATCAGTTGGAATGGTTTTATTCTGTTTTGTTTGATTTATTATGTGTGATGGTATGAACAGCTGTTTTGAAGAAAATAAAACATTATGGCAGCTACTGCTGATTCAGCAATCATCTTGCTTAGAAGTCCTACCATGCTTCTACTCTGCTATTACCATCGAGTCTATCATGTTATGTCTTATTGGGATTTTAATATATGTGATAGTATAAACAAATTTTTTAATTGAAAATGAGATATTATAGTAGCCATTGATCATTCTCTATTATCCAGTTCAGCATGCTCTGTAATTCTTTCATTCTTTTGAATGGTTTTATACTATTTTGTTAAGTTTGATATTATTGTATTTGAAACTATGCTCAACTATAGCAGAGAAAGAGATATTTTGATAGCTACTGTTAGTGTCTGGTTGTCTTATTGTAAATTGCTGTGTTGCTTATGTTGTTCTGTTCTGCTTTGTTCTGCCCTCTTTTGTTTTATTCTCTTTAAAATTAAAAAAAAAACCCTGCTTTGTCACATCAACGCAGTCCCTCCATGACAGATGTCCCTTCAGGGGCTTCTGGGAGCTGCACTACACCTCAGTCATTTTATTGCAGATGTATTGTGAAACGCAGGCTTATAAATGAACAGCCAGAGCAACCAGGAAGGCTTCCTACTGCCCTGTTTCCCGCGTGGATCAGGCGAGATTGCCGTCACCCACACACAAGGCAAAGCAGATTCATTTCATGCACGCAAGCAGCAAGAGACACAGTAGGCTGGGTTTGTGCAGGGCTGATCAAAGCTGCCCCAGCTGCCCCAGCCCTGAAGACTCAGGACCCTGAAAGGAGGAAGGTCCGCGCTGGTTCTCTACCCCAGGGTGAGCGGACTCACCAGGCTGAAGTCTATTAAGAGATGGGACGGAAGAGCCTTGGAATTGCTCTGAGCAGTTTCTCCATCTGAGGATGTCACAGTCCCAGGGCGTGTTCCCTGTTCCTGACAACCACAGGCAGCAGAACGCGGTGGGGGAGGCCGATACGTCCAAGGCCCTGGGGACTTGTGCTTCATCCCAGCAACCCACCGCCTTTTACAAGACGACAGCATTGTTCGTCTTCCCCTCCGAGTGAACAGGCCGACGGAGCTTCAGAACCTCTTCACTTGGAGTGCAGCATATTTCAACACTCTTAGCCCCGGGATCCAGGCTTCCCATAAATTCCCAATCCCATCATCCTTCATGCTGGGACTGCTATGTGTAATTTTCATTCTTACATATTTGCTCTAGTTTTCTGAGGGAAAAAAAGAAGCCCAAAAAACAAAAACCAAAAATCTCCACTGTGAAGTGAAGCCCATGTAAAGAAAATTAAAAATGGAAACAACCAATAAATAAGCTTCAATGCACTGATCAAGAAGTTGACCCAGAGAAACATGGCAGGCACTGAGCCCAGAATCCTCCCTGTGTTCTCCAGATCTCTCCTCCTTCAGCCCTAAGTTTCCTCACGAGAGTTCGGACTGGCTTCTTTCTAAACTTCATTTCTCTTGAGTAATGCAGGATACATTCATTATTTTTGTTCATCCTTTACTGAATGTCATGACTGTGATTCTCACATAAATTGCTCCAAAGCAGAACCCCCATCCTCCCGTTGTATAAACACACTCAGCGTCTGTGTTCACACTATAAATGTCTCCAGACATCCAGGTTGGGCTAGGCTGTTAGAATCAACGTTTCTCTTTGCATGTCTCTTGGTGCAGCTGTGCTGTGTTTCTCTTGGGCTCCTGCCTGCTGGAAGGGGGTTTCCCAGAGCTAAGAAACGTTCACATTCAAATTTAGTAATGATTGCCAACTCTCTTCTAAAGATACCATATTAACTACATTCCCCTTGCAGTCGGTCATCCTTTTAAAAACCAGTTTTTTCTCTCATCGATGTTCATTTATCGCTTATTATTTATGTCATGAGGATTTTAATTATAGTACCACAGGCTTTAAGATTTACAATGGAGTTTGCAAACCAAGTCCCTGAAGCTTTGTATCTTGTATGTAGGGAATCAAAACTCAAGGAGAGAAAGACAATTTCCAAGAAATATATCCTTTAGTATAAGCAGGATTTATCTTCCAGGCTACATTTTATTTTGTTTGTGTTTCTTCAAGCCTTGAATACTGTGTGAAATAATATTTTAAGCACATTATGTGTATTTGAAAACAAGATATTTAATCTGTGGGACTTCGCTTATGGTGGTCTGAGATGGCACTCCTGGTTAGAAAATGAATAGGATATAAATACACATTTATGAATATGTTCCTCACATATCATCTTAACATGCTCTTACCCTCCAATTTGTACATACAAACCATAATGAATGAATTATTGCTCTCACGAATTGTTGGGCTTCCTTAGTAACATTCTTTTCTCTTACCTACTGATTGTTTATCTCCCATGTGGAAAACCCAAACTATGGAAAAAATAATTATAACCCTTTTCTAAATCTTTATTTCTTGTCTGTATATGCTTTTTGTTATGTGGCCATGTCAGCTATGGAAAATTAATAAATGTTTTAAAAGTGGTTTCAGGATTTATTAAGAGCAGTTGAAATGTGATTTCATTGCTGAGAATATCTATTAATATTTGGCCAATTTAATTCAGCCTAAATACAAGCACACTTTAGATTTTATTTTCCTGTTAAAATTAGATGTTGCACAGAAACCATCTGTATTGCAAAATAAGGTATTCATCAGAGTCTGACTTTTATTGTTTGATTTTCTGACACATTTGCTTGGCTTTCGATCTGCAGGGACTGTTGGTTCCACAGAACTGCAGATAAAGATCAATGAGTAATCAATGGAGAGACATTTATTGAACCCAGAGCGCTATTAGGAAACTCAGAGTTATAGGCATCACATCCTGAAAAATGCAAGGAAAGCCAAACTTGAAAATGTTATTATCTGGGTTTCAGCCGTGACATGCACAGAGCTCCAGAGTCATCGCTCTTTTCCCTACAAAAGAAAAAGCTGAACAAATGGAAAACCAGTGACTGCTCAGGTCCCTCAGGGAACCCAGGCAGCAGGGTGAGAGGCCAGCAGGGTGAGAGGCAGGTGAGGAGAGACTCACCCCTGAAACTGCTGACCGGCAGCCTGTAAACCCATTAAACTGGTCCATACACAGGATTTCAACAGATTGCTGGGGCCAGATGGGGTGTGGTTTTAGAGTGGGCAGTTCCCACGGCTCTGCTCTTAGGGGTCCCTCACATTCTCATGGGGTTCACGGTTGTGCCTTTAGGAACCCCACCTGCCTCACATAGTGAAGAGCAGAGGAACTATTCCCCCTTCTCTAGCAGGGAGCAAGGTGAGTAATTATTATGAAAAATAGCCCCGAATCCTCTCGTTAAAAAGGATGATCTTCCAGTGGAAAAGGCTTCCACAGAGCCTCTCTGATATGAGCACATGGAATTTACGCACTTCTGACCTCCTCCAGCCACCCCTCCAGGGGACAGAAATCCAAAGTAAGGAGCACCAGTGGCGAATCTGAGCCCAGGAGATGGACACAGGAAGTCTGAAATTTAATCATAAGATTATGAAGCAAGTATGGCATAATGAAGAAGGGGTCAGTTTTCCAAAAAGCCATAGAAAATCCTCAGTGCACAGATTTATATCTTTAAACACATATGTTATGAAATGTATATATTCAACATGAAGAAAAATCTATGATTAATTATTTCAATTGTCACCTTTTGAAATCTAATCAGAATATGCAGCATAAGCAGTGATATTGATGTTTGGAAAATTAAGCTGTCAATCTGGACAGGATTATCAAAGACATCTTCATTGACGCAGAATATACAGCCTTATGAAACTCACAAAGCACCTTGCCCTGGGTAGACAAACCAAGAACAGTGAAGAGGATATGAAACTCAGCCCAACAAATGCACACTGCAGAAATTAGACCTGCTGTGATCTTGGGCCACAACAGAATTAACTAGAAACCAGTAACAGTGAGATAGCTGGAAAATATGCAAGTAATTGGAGATCAAGCAACATGTTTCTAAATAACATGTCATTCACGGAAGTCTCAAGAGAAACCAATGTTTTTTGAACTCTCTGAAAGTAAAGCTGCAACTTAAAATCATTTGTGCAGTGAAAGCAATGCTAAGAATTAAAACATTTATAGTTTTAAACATATATATTATGAAAGGTAAATGTTGAAGAAAAGATAAAGAAGCTAAGGTCTAAAAGTCCACCTTTGGAAATTGAAGAATAGGAACTTAATGTAAAGCAAGCAAAAAGATAAATAATGAGAGCAAAAATCAGTGAAATTGAAAATAGCTTATCTATTAAATCTATTATAAAATCAAAGCTGCTTATCTAAAAAGATTAATAAAACTGATATATTGCCAGTCAGATAAGTGAATGATACTAAGAAGTACAAGTTACCAGTGTCGGAAATCAAAAAGAAGTCATTATTTTACCTCCTACAGACACCGAATATTATACACAGTTACAGAATTTAATACCTTAGAACACTGGACCACTCCTTTGAAAGCCACAAGCTTCAAAATTTGCACAAGGAAAATAGCTTATCTAAATAGGCCACTATCTGATAAAGAAACTGAATCAATAATAAGTAATCTTCCAAATTGGGTGGCAAAATCACCTTATACTAACGATTATTCCTGTTAGTGAATTCACCAAACATTGAAGGAAAAAAATCCCACTAATTCTCTACAATATCTTCCAGAAAATATCAGAAGTTCTGAACGCATTCAATGAGAACATCATTAGCCTACTATTATGGGTTAAAACTGGTGGTCAACTTAACACAGCTAAATTAAATCAGTGTAGTGCTGAGCATAGACAGCCCTGCTGAGGAAGCTGCCAGCGTAAAAGGAGACATGGAGAGGAACAGCGGGCCATTGTGGATTCTCCGACGTGTTGTTGTTTGCAGCCATTGGTTCTCCTGGAGGAGCTCGTCATGCTGGCTTTCCTGATATGAATTTGGCCACTGTCATCAGAGGAGCTCGGGACCTTATCGCTGAGAGTGGCTGTGGTTCACTCTGGGGGAGCTCTGGTCCTTACTTGGAGCATGGCTTCCTGGCTCAGGAGGGGAAGATGTGTGCTGTTTAATCTCCAGGAGAAGCTTGTCATGCTGCCTTCCTGATGTGTACTCGACTGTTCTCATCATCAGAGGAGCTCCTGACCTCACTGTCACTGAGGATGGCTGTGGCACTTTTCAGGGCAGCCCTGGTCCTTCCTTTGAGCATTGCTTTTTAACTTCATTATAGAGCCTTCAACATACTGGTGCAGATCTTTCACCCTGCTGGCATAGACTTTCTAGCTTCCACTGCCGACTTTTGGGCCTTTCCAGCGCAGATTCGTAAAACAGACAGACACCAGATACAGGTGTGCAAAATTGATCAAACAATATCAGCACTGTTCCTTTCAATGAACTAATAGAATGAGTAGTACAGTTATCTTAGCTATCTTAGCATATATATACAATTTTAATATATATAATATATTAATAATTTCCCCATTCTTTTCTCCTTTCCCACACCCCAGTTGTTCTTTCCTTTTGAGTAGTTTTTACCCCCTTCACTTTCACAATATCTAGTGTACATTTTGGGTATTTACTCTTTCAGTTTCTTACACTAGGGAGACAATACAATGTTTGCACACACAAGTCTGATTTATTTCACTTATGAGTATGGTCTCTAGTTGCATCCATTTACCTACAAAAGCCTCAAATTTATCCTTCTTTATAACTGAGTGGTACTGCATTGTGTAAAAATACCCCGCATCTTTATCGATATGGCAATGGATGGGCATTTGGGATGTTTCCAAGATTTAGCTATTAAAACTGTCCTGCAGTAAACATGGGTGCACATATATTGCTGTGATATGTTTCTGATTCTTCTGAGAAAATACCCAGAAGAAGAATAAACGGCAGAATGGGACCTTTAATCCCAGTTTTCTGAGGAATAGCCACACTGATTTCCACAGTGGTTGCACCAGTCTACACTCCCACCAACAGCAGAGAAGGGCTCCTTTTCCCCACAGCCCCGCCTGCACTGGTTATTGGATGATTTTTGATGATAGCCGTTCTTTCTGAGGTCAGATGGAATCTCAGTGTTGTTTTCATTTGTCCAATGAATGTGGACTCGTCCTAAATTGGAGGCCCTTCAGTGACCACTGAGAGCTACACCGTGTCATTGACAGAGTAGGGGGTTTAGCAGCAGAAAAGGAAGTGTTCAAATCATTTGTAGCAGAAAAAAAAATGTTCCAACTAATGAGTTAAACTTTTTAAAATATTGAGAAGATACTGAGAAAGAACACATACAAGGCATCCCTGTGCGTCGCTCCTGCTGGATTTTCTATGTGTGGACCCTTCGGAGGCTCCCCTAGTGCTCTCAATCTTGATTAAGGGCAGACAGAGCAGCATGGTGACGCTGCCTTTGAAAGAGACAGCATTCTTGCACTCCTGCCCGAGACACTCCACTGTTCTGTGCTCCCCTGAGGACATCAGTGTGGTGTCCTCGCGGCAGGGGGGCATGTCTTGAGCTGAGACAACCTGCATTTCAGTGTCACCCCTCCCCTGGTTTGTCTGAGTTCGTGAAAGTTGCAGAGTTGCTCCAAGCTTCTCAGTCAATGGGAATCTTCACAATCCCTAGAGTGCTTGGCTATTGTGCAGACCACAAAGCCCACAGATGGGATGACATCTGTGTCCTTCACCCAGCGTCCCGAATCTGTGCACCACGTTTCTGTCTGACACTTGCCATGGTGGCTTAATCCATCTCCTGGCTCATAACTACACATTTCCCCTGTCACTCAGTCACTTGGTCCACTCGCTGTTTCAGAGCTTCCTTTGGGAGCATTGCAACTTTAAGTTCTCTGGTGACTATAGATTTTCAAGCTGTAAATGATAGAAACCAAAATACCAGTTGGCACAAATGATGATGGATGCTTTTCTAAACAAGTGCCTACTAATGACACAGAACGCTGGGTTACATTGCGACATTTTCATACATACATGCATATACTGTAAATGAGAGGCACTTTGGAGTTTGCCAATGTGGACTTGGCATGGGGAACCCTTCAGAGGGGGTCTTCCTGATTCTGTGGGACACTGTGAGGCCCAGCTTTGAGGGGTATTCCCTTAAGACACATGAAAGCAGATGCGCCACTGTCACGGAAATAGATGAAGGTCACCAAGGGGAGAATGGAAGGCCTTTTGGTCAGAGCTTGCTGCTGCAAGGGACCCAATCACCAAGGATGCATGGGGCCGAGGTTCCCAGCGAGGCAGAGAAGTTAGCAGGGGAGGCTCCAGGGGCACCCTGGTGAGACTGGGGGAGCTTGGCCTGCAACAGCTGGAGTCAGACCTCTGTGCTGTTGGCTAGAAAACAGGTCTGGCTTTTCTCCAGTTGGTCCTCAACTGGAAGCAGGGACGAAATTAGGGGAGCTGTGAGTGATTAATCAAGTTTTGGTTCAGTGGATCCAGTTATTATAGGGATTATTGTTTGGCTCTTGGATCAGTTGCGAAAGCCAGTAGTATGACTTCCTGTGTGTCTGACCTACGCGGAGCAGGCTGGCACCCCGGACTGGTGGCTGTGAATTGTATGACACAGCTAGCTGACTTTTATGTGTATTCTGGTCATGTGTCTGTGACTTTTATGTGTGTTCTGGTATTTGTCTGTGGCTAGTATGTCTCATGCTTTGCACGATAGCATGGTGGGTGGGGAGAAGGAAAAGAAAAAGGAGGAGGTAGAAGAAAAAGGAGGAAGAAAGGAAGAGGAGGAGCAGGAAGAGAAAGAAGGGAAAGAGAAGGAAGAAGAGAAAAAGGAGGAAGATTGAGAGAAAGAAGATGAGGGGGAAGAGGAAGAGGAAGAGAAGGAAAAAACAAGAAGAGGGCAAAGAGAAGAAGGAGGAGGAAGACAAGAAGAAGGAAAAAGAAGAGGAACAGGAAGAATAGGGAGGGAGGAGAAGAGTAAGAAGGAGATGAAGAAGCAGATGGGGAGAGGGAGAGAGGGACAAGAGAAAGAGGAGGAAGAGGATGGAAGGGAAAAAGGGTTGAAGAGATGAGAAACAGGAGTTTTCTAGCGACCACAGGGAAAAATTGTTGTATTTGTTTTTCACTGCTTCTGTAAGCCTATTGCTAAGGTTGTAATCCACAGAGTTAAACTGGTGCCCCCTGGGGTGGCAACGGTTCTGTTCCCAGGGGCACACAGGCTGCGGGGCGGGGGAAAGGAGCTGGGGGCTGTACCAGCGCTAGCAGAGCACAAACCCTGCCTCGGATTCTGGCTCTCTGGACAATATGTCAACTGGCACATTCTCAAAGATTCGACCTCAGCTCCGTCCACACACCTGGAACAGCTTTGCACAGGAAAGGGTGCCGCGCCCCGCACCCCCACAGATGGAAGCCGTTCAGCTTCCAAATATAGCGGCCTCCTGAGATGCTTCGCACATGTCGCGGCGTGGGGCCCGGCTGCGCACAGTTCTTGTGAAACCCTGGTTGTGGCCTGAGGCCTCTGCAGCTCATCCATGTTTATTTTGCTGTTCCGAAGTTGTGGGGAGGGGAGGAGTCCTGTAAATAATCAAACTCCTTGCAAAACGCTTCGGTAAATTTTAAGATTCCCTTGTTAAATGTTTCCTCATTTTTGCCACAAAAAAATCATAAAGACATAAATGAGCTTTTACCATAAATGAGCTTCAGTGTGAAGGTTTAGACGTTCTCAAAAGAAAATATTTCACTCATAGAAGTGCGCGTCTTTTCTCACTCCCTTGTATGCTGATTTACTAGTTTAAAAACCTAGCTGTCGACAGCATGGACAATTAAAGGACCTTGCCCCCTCGCTAATAATAGCTAAACTTACCAAACAAATTCTCCCGGAATGGAGCTGGGAAGCAGTTTCAAATTTGCAGACCACTCACCAATTAGAGTTTTTTTCATGCTTTGGGAGGGGGCGAGTACTGATTCCTGGGAGAGACTGGGAGGTAATGACTGGGAAACAGGACACAGGCACACCATCCGTGCAAAGCCATCGAAATTACTTGCAAGCGTAATGTAATCTGGAGGCTGAAACATGTTTGTCTTGTTTTTTTTCTTTCTCCCCAGATACATGTACCATTAACGTCGTATGGGAGACGGACAAGAAAAATACATGCTGGGATCCTGACCTTGACCTCTGCACCTTGGTCCCTGTGGCCTCCGCAGGAGTGCGGATCTCAATCCCCAGTCATCACGCCGAGGTTCCTCTGGAAATCGCCCTGCACCTCCGGTGGATTCCAGGAGGCCGTGTGGACCCCTCTGTGTGTGGAGAACACCCCCAAACCTGTTCTCTCACAGGGTGGAAAGCTTAATGATTGTCTCGCCTTACAGTTAGACAGAGGCCAGGTAATTGCTGCTTGGGTTATTTTTCCCCCATTTTAAATTTTTATTATTAATGTGCACTTTTGCTGTATGTAGTGATCATATTCACTCAGGGGAGTTGATATCTGGACAGGACACTCTCAGTTCCTCCAGATGCCCTTTCCTTGATGAAAGGTCCGTCTCCCTGTTTGCTTTCATTTTGCTCCTCAGGTAGATGGAGAGGCCACCCGTGCTGTAAGCCATTGAGGCATTTGAGGAGGCATGAAGGGGACAAGGGGGCCCCTTGGCAAAGAATGCAGAGTGACGGCTCCAGGGTGAGGTGCAGAGTCTGTTCTTCAGCTAGGAGAAGCTCACGGGCTGAGGAAGACCACACAGAAGCCGAGCCAGTGCAAGAGTCCCTGCAGTGGAAAAAGATGGGCGGAAGCCAGATGAGCAAGGACAGACACACAGGTGGCGGAGTGAGTCCTGAACACGGGCCTCTGAATGCTGGGGATCACTGCAGGGATTCAGCTGAACAGGGGAGAAACCCAGAGCACAGGGAAATGTAGGAGGGCAGCAGGCCATGAGCAAAGGTTGTAGTCAGGTAGTCTGGAGGCCACAAGGCTTGGAGAACCCAGGAGACCTGGAAAACGCACCCCAGGGATTGTACAGTCTTGCCTGGGAGACCTTGTGTCCAGGAGGCTGACAGGTTGTGCAGAGAGAGAGAGAGAGAGAGATAGAGAGAGAGAGAGAAAGAGAGAGAGAAAGAGAAAGAGAAAGAGGGCTATGGAAGAGGAGAAGCAGAGTTCACAGAGATGGTTCTCCAGGAGCGGACACAATCTGACTAAATGTAGTAGGGTGCAAATTCATGGGAGTAAAAGTAAGTTTGTCAAAATAGAAAATTGCATTTATAATATTTTTGGGGGTACTTGGGATTGACCTCAGGACGTTCATACTGAGCTACTGCCTAAACCACTTTTGTGTTTCATTTTTGAGATGGGGTCTTGCTACACCACCCAAGTGAGACTCAAACTTGCCTTCTTCCCTAATTCAGGGATTTGAGACACGTGCCACTGCACCTGGCTATTTTGAACGTCAGGGGCCAGGTATTTAGCTCAGCAGCACAATCGCCTACCTGGCAAGCATGAGGTCATGAGTTCAATCCTCACTATGGAAAATGAAAAGAAAAAAAAATACCACATCGTTTTGAATGTCACGCTGAAAAAAAAATGATGACTTTCCTCAGTCACTGAATGCTTGAATTCATTATTTCTTGTATTCACCCCTTATTTATTGCATGCCCGCTATCTTGCCTGGAACACATCAGTAGGTAAAATAGACCAGTTATTCTAAAGAAATATGAATGATAGGTGTTATGGTCTGTGTCTAGATGTCCCCCAACAGTCATAGGTGGGGTTTTTCAGAGGAGGCTGGATATAGAGTGTGTGATGCTGGGGTTAAGGGTGTGTCCACTGATTGGTTTGGTACCACCCTGGTCCCAGGAGTCTAAGTAGAGTATAAAAAGGGCAGAAACAAAAAAGCTACTAAGTCCTTGATTTCTTTGCTACTGTCTGCCCACTTGGAACTGTTTCTCCTCTGTGATGCCTCTCTGCCTGTCTGTGATGCCTACCTTAGCTGCTACCAGCCAATTATAGACTGAAACCTCTACAAGCTGTGAGCCAAATAAACCTTTCCTTCTTTAACTTTGGGTGTCAGGCACTTTGTCTTGGCAATATAAAAGTATAACTAAGGCAATAGGCAGAAAGAGAGCATATAAATAAGAGTTAACATACAAAATGTCTCCAAAATCATAACTTCTTTCACTTGTGGCAAAGAAAAATGAAGAAAAAATAAATGTTCACTACCTACATATATGCCATAATACAGACATTTCTCCTTTAATCATCAAATTCTGTTTCTGTGACTAGGCCTTCAGGTGAACTGCTTGCTAAATGAGTTGTAAATAGTATGTACGTTACAATATTCAGAACAAAGAAATGAGCCAAAAAACTCCAGTTTGATGACTTTGATTTTATTTGCATAACTCTTACATACTGTACTGTAATCTATAACAGAATGTAAAACTATAGCACTGTACTGTATATATAATCAGCAAAAATACAACACTGTTTAAACAAGGTAGACTGCAAAAAAAGGCATTGGGGCTCTAACAAGATATACAGAACTGTACCAAAAAATGATGGGTTCTAAGTCCGAACAATCTGCCTCAGTTTTAAGTCTTAATAATCATTAAAGAAGGGGGTCATTAAGGGAGGAATGTCTGTAGGTACAATATTAACATGTATATGTAAGTATGCAAAAGCATATAGCTATATGTGCATGTATTTTACTTAATATTCGGCACAATTCTAAGATACTATTATCCTGACATTTGTTTTGAAAGAAATAAAATTAAGACAGCACAGTGCGTTAATATAGAAATTGTCGAATCAAAAATGGAAGTTCATCGGCGTCTCCAGACATATGATCACTGCCCAGTGGACAGCATACCACGTGCTGAGGAGAAGCCAGTAAAACAGCACAGGAGGGCGGATGCACCCCGACTTGTGATAGGGCAGAACTGAGTGCTAACCCAGGTATGCAGGAAATAAAGTGCTTACCAAGGTGCTACGCAGAAAGTGCATACGTTGCTGAGAATGACAGGGGAAATCTTAACGATGCGATGGCCTGTATTCATGGGGGAAGAATGGAAGATTTTTGTGGCTACACCAATCTACAAATCCAAAACATTTCTAAGTGAGCAGTCAGAATTAGACTTGTGCTCTAGAACATTTAGAGTGGAAAAACCTCAGGAAAATCCCAAAAGCAGATGAAAAAGATCATCGAAGGGGGGGTTGAGCTGACAGTGTTTATTTTGAAATTATAATAAGATTAAATGATTGGTATGCAAATGGACCAATAAACAGAATATTAAAATAATTCACCAATTCTTTTAAAAAATTGTGATTTGCACAAATATGAACAAAAAGTTCACACCAGAGAAGTTCAGGATGCCTTGCAAACATCTGACAGGTTCTCAGTCCCTTGTCACTAGAGTCAAGGACCTGGCAGCATTGCTGAGACTGCTCTCTATACAAGGTCTCCTTGGCAAAAGCACCGCAAGTTGAAAACGCTCAAGGCTGCCGATGGTGAGGGCAGATATCTCTCTGGGTCGAGGGTCCATGAATAGGCCCCACTTCCAGGAGTAGTCTAGAAACGGTAAAATTGGAGAGGTGTACAGCCTGCAGCAAGAGTGTCCACAAGTGGACGTGGCCCTGTCCTCTGTTAAATCTCACATTCACAGCAATGCTGATGTTAGATCCAACATCATGGCTTGGAAACAATCCCAGTGTTTATCCGTGGAAAATGGTTACATGTGCCACGAGCAAGAAAGTGACCAGCTCCTTGAACTCTTAGGGAACTGCCATGGTGGGACAGTTGCCTTCTCGTGGCCCAGGCCATGCAGTTTATTAGAAAGGGTGCTTCCTGGGACAGCTAGGAGGGTGGTCAGTGACGGTGCCACTGTCCCTGGCTGGAGGTCACTTCCCTTACGTCTACTTCACGTGCTGCAAGACGTGAGCACTGGAAAATGGGTGGAGGGTGTGTGAGGGGTGGAGGAGGGAGAGAGCTACAGACAGTTTGGACTCGTTGTTCTGGGCATTCCTGTGCTTCTGGGGGAAAATCCCAGCAGACACTTGGATAGGTGCCTTGGAAACTCTGCAGACTGGCCCAAGACAGAGAGGTTCAGCACAGGAATACTCATATAGAGCAGGGAGAGGTCTTGTGATAGGTTATTGGTAGTCAGCAGTATGGAAAAAATTGCTGGTGTGTTAACATTCACGTGTGTGTCTGCGTGGAAAGTCTTGAGATTTTTGACAGGTCTTTCAGTTTTACACTTTTGGGCACTAACTACAAAGACTTGATTTCCTTCCACCTGTCTCTTTCCCCAGGCTTTGTGGATGCCCAGCCGTGGGAGGGCTCACGGCTGTGATGTGCCCGGATTTTACAAAACACAAACAACAGGCCTTTCAGAGTGGATTTCAGAAATGTGCTTTCAAGTTTCACTCCTTCCCTGGCCCGCATGCCCCTCACACCCAACTCCAAGAAAAGAGTTTAGTGGTTTCAGAGGTCGAGAAAAATAAAACATGTAGGGGAAATGAATTGATTAGGAATAGATTTGAGTTCAGTTTTTGAGTTCCAATCAGGTTCATTAACTCCAGGAAATAAAAACAATACACTATTGTCTCTCCACAAAAGAACAACAGAGATTCAAATTTTATATTTGTAATGTTTAAGGGAAACACAAAGCCATTAGTCAGTTCCTCATGAGCAGGCTTGAGTGAGGAAAAGCGCCACCCTTAAGGGCATCTTCCAAGTGTGAGCCCGACGTCATCTGTCTACATGCCTTGAAAATCCACCTGTCACAGCTTGTCGTATATGAAAATTATCACTCAAAAGTATAATCGTCTTCAAATTATGAATCAGTTGTTGGAAAGGGTCATTGACCTATCACCTGTTCGGATCTCATATACAAATTTTCTAGAAAAACATGTAACAGATAATAGTTGGATGCTGACAGCAGTCTAGCTTAATACCTCATCTACTGTAAATTTGAGAGAGACAGAAAAAGATGCTCGTAGGGGTCCAAAAGAAGCCAATTTCAGTGCCCTCCTTGTTGGACATGGAGTAATCAGAACAGGAAGATGTGGCTGGAGTGACCCCAGCTTTCATCCTCTCTACCCTGGTTGTTCCTGTGGTGGCATGGGAGGGGGCAGAATCAGATGAAGTAAACTAGGGGGACCCAGGAAGAGAAAAGAACCCGGGGCCGGGGCCCAGGGCTCCAGCTTCCAAACTGGCATCACTACATTCGACCAGGTGCCCTGGAGTGAGTAACTTGCTCTGGTTTGAATTCATCATTAGTCAACAGGCTTCCCAGGATCAAGTGTTCAGATCCTATACATGAAAAGATTCAGATCTTCGTCTGTCCCTGTCCTCTCCTCCCTCTTTTCTTTTCCTAGCAAACTGTGATGCCCCTGTTGTGGGGTCAGCATCTCACCTGGCCATGGGTGAGTCCCGTCACGGATACCCAGGTCTTTACTATTTATGGCTACTGAGGCTGTTTTTCCTGATGCTCCCCCACTTTCTCCACACTCTGTCTCTGTTTTGAGAACATCCAGGCGAGGTGACCAGCCAGCGATGCTGGCTTGTTAGATTCCCGGGCTCCCAGAAGGCAGTCCTCCAATGCCAGCATCTCATCCCAGGCATTTTACTTGCCCATGGACACAGACCTGAAACAAACCCCAGGCCCAGCTCTTCCCTTCCTTCATCTCCGAGTCAGGCTAAGGAAACAAATGTCCTCAATGAAGTGCTTTTAAACTAGTTGAGTTTTTTTTTAAAGCTTTACTGAAATATAATTGATGTACAAAAGGTGCACAAAATCAAAGCACGCTTGTGGATAAATTTGAACATATTGCCGTGGTACCAGTACCCCATTTAGAGGACCAGATTTCCCTGGGTTTTTTTATGCTTCTTAATCAATATACTGTGATAAGAACATGTTGGGTGAAACCTGCCCTCTTAAGTGCACAGCGCCGCAGTATTAACCACACAGAGCAGGCCCCTGGAAAGGGCTTTCGGCATGTAACTGAGCACAGTACCCCCAAAGCTCCCCAGGGATGCATCAGCCCTGCTTCTGGGCATAAACCCCAGGAAAATGAAATGAAGACCTCGGTCTCTGCACCATTGCAGTATTGATGGTAGCCAAGACGTGGCGACCACCCAAGTGTCCTTCCACAGATGAACAGATTGAAACATGAGGACTATGATTCAGCCTTGAGAGGAGAATGCAAACCTGCCAAGGGTGTTAACATGGACGAACCTGGAGGATCTTAGGCTGAGCTATTCAGATTTAAGATTTTTTGGAAGGTTCATTTGCTTATATGTTGTTATTGTTTTCAAAACAGAATCATCCTGTGTTTCCCAGGCTGGCTTCAAACTTGCGGACCCAAGCGGTCCTCCTGCCTCAGCCTCCAGAATGGCTGAGACTATGAGTACACACCAGCAGGTCCTACTTCAGCTGTTCACACTCAGCTCCACGAAGATACCGTCATGAAGAAAGAGCGTCAAGAAGGAAAGAGGCAGAGTGCAGCCTCGTCCTGTCCCGTGGAGTGCAGTGCACCCTGCCAGATCACCCATCTGACCTTCAGCTCCCCACTCCTGCAGCAGATCTGATGGCAGGGCTCAGCATGGGGCAAATGTCACGCTTCCACAGAGCACCGCAGGAGGACCAGTCACGTAGGGCCCGGATAAGGTAACACACGTGTAATTCTTCGATCTGTGGATCTACTGACCCGCACTGCGTGCGCTTCAGTAGGTTCTGTCATTGATGTTAGTTCTGATTTCACCTTAGGTTTTAACAGCAATGAATTAGAACAAATGTGCACCACTCCGGAGATATCCAGATGGACAGCTCAATCATCCTGATTCTAATGAAATTTAAAAGACAAAAGCCCTAATAGCCACTGCTTGACTTGCTAGGGGTCAGGCCTTCTGCTAAGCGATTTACCTTTAATACCGCAGGTCCATATTTTTATTTGCCAAAGGTGACTGTCTCCGATAAGGCTGCTGGATGCACAGATATATAAAAGACTCGATCAAACTTGAGTTTCAGATGAACAACAGATGATATTTTACATAAGAATATCCATGGGGACATATACTAAAATGTTACTCATCCTATGAGGTCTGCATGTGTGGCATTTTGTCTGGTAACCTTGAACTCAGGGCTGGAAGCAGATTTATCCTCTCTGAAAATAACTAGTGTGTTTCAGTGAAAAATCAGGACCTGTCTACGTCTGATTCTACAGCTTACGTTTAGACTGTCTCCATCCTACTCACTCTAAAAATTAAATAAGTTAACACCTACCTGCCACATTGGTAGATTTTTTTTTAAAAGCCTGGTATTCACAGCACATTTGTTTTTTGTTGCATCTTAATGGTCATCAGAAACTGCGTTTTCAGTCTTTTCTTCCCAAAGTTGAATATCACCTAAGGGACTTTATTCCATTTTCTTTTTCTCCACGTTGTGAATGAGGTCAGTATTTTTTCCACTCAAAGTTAGTTCCAGATGTCCTTTTCTTTTCTCTCAAACTATGAAATAACATTATTTTTTTCCATTATCCTTTGATGATTACATCAAAACCAGTAGATTTTTTTTTTCAAAATGAAAGATTCAATACCAGGATTGCATTGGCTTCAGGGGTACCAGAATACGTGTGCTGGAAATGTTTGTCCCAGGGGCTTTGTGAGGCCCCTTGGGAGACTCTGTGAGCTCAGCTTCCTCCCTGTCCGATCCAGTGAGGTAACTATGTCCAGCTCACTGGAAAGTAATTGGTCTTCTCTTTCGGGCGACATAAGAGTGACAACAACAAAAATCAGACTTCTTCTCCTTTTTGAATCAATTTTAGTGTATTTCTATTGACCTCAGTGAAGTCTTTTTAAGACATTTCTTGGGATCGATCTCACAACCTTGTGCTTACCAGGCAGGCGCTTGCACCACTGAGCTGAATCCCCAGCCCAGACATTTCCTTTTGCTAATCCACTTTCCACCCAAACCCCGACACGGGCCTCAGGTGCTTCTGCACACCTCGCTTTGCTGAGGACGGAAGAGTGGAGGATTTGAACCTGGTGTGTTCAGCACGGCCCTGTGCTTCAGCTCTCTCATGTCCTTTAGCATGTTTAGGAAAATCAGCTCTTGACATTTTGTGCCACACGTGGCCAGTACCTTTGCCCATTGTTAGGTTATGTTATATTTCAAGACAAATTGATGTATTTCTTCATGGATTTTGTTTATGCATCTTTCCTTTGTTTCTTCTTTTCTCTAAGAAATATTTTTTGAGTTTCTGTTTTCTACAAGGTGCTAATTTGATTACAGGTTAAGCTAGACCTACAAAGGGAAGCTGGCATTTATGAGACATTACCGAAACCACAGTCCTGCTGACATCTTCCGTAAATACTTCGTCTATTTATTCCTCGCGATGGCCTAGAGAGAGATCTGTGCTGTCATCACTTTTTGAGGATGCCGGAAGTGAGGTCGTGGCTCACAGGTCACATTTATCAGAGCCAGAATGAGAAGGTGATGCAGGAACTCAAGATCCCACTGTGTCTGCAAACTGTGTGGACAGCTGGACACAAAACAATCCTCCAAAAAGGAGGCGGAAAACCCAAAACATCCAAAGGGAAAGAATCGTTGTAATTCCATCAAAATGCCCACCGAGCAGTCCAAGAGGAAGGAGGAAGAGAAGCACTTGTTGTGTCTTCTGCCCCTGGTTCCCAGGTCTCCTGCGAGTCCAACCAGTGAGGCCACAAGAGTGACCTGGTTCACCGAACTGGTCTGCCCAGGGTGCTTTGCTCTCATAACCTCTTCTCTGCACCTTCCAGTTCCTCTTATTCACCTGCAAGCACCCTTTGGATTTTACCCCAGGTTAGTCTCACATGCAAGTTCCTATTCTCCCACCCACCAAGATACGCTGCTCTTCTTTGCAAGATCTTTCCTGATCTCCCTTTTCACTGGAACTAAAGCGATAGGAAACATCACAAATGCAGGCGAGAGACCAGTCATGGTGGTACTCAGATTCAGGGCAGATGACAATGGAGGGTGGAGGTGATTTTTGATCCAGGCCTGGATCTTCTGGCTTCTGTGTCACCCTGCTGGTCAGAACCTGACATCTGGCCAGCGCTCCTGTCCTGGCTCGCTCGGGTCACTTGGCAGCCCCAGAGGACCGTCTCTTGCTTATCCATGGGTGGCTCTTGGTGCAGTGTGTTAGTCTCCAGAATCACTCTTGATAAAGGAAATAATAACCAGCTGCAGAGGTGCCACACTCTGGAAAGGGTGACAAGTATCAAAATCTTCTGAAATATCTTTTGTCTTGGCTGTTTTCCTCACACCATCCTTTCTGATATTTTACTGCACTGTCATATTTTATGTTTAACTGTATGATGCAATCTCTATTTTGGGGGTGAGGAAACTAGAACAGAATGGGTTAAGAGTCCAGGTTGTCTGATTTAAGATTCTTGTGTCGTACACGCGATAATATACAGCTGAGCAACCATCCCAACGCTTTCAACTTAGAAAGCTTTTCATACGGTGTGGTGGTTCCTCTTCCTCAAATAGCAAGAGTTTCCTTCTCATAAATGTATGAAAAATGTGACACTTACTTTTCTAATTTGTAAAATCCATATAAGAGTACATACATTACTGGGATGCTTTGAGGTGGAAGTTTAAAATATCCATTACATTGCTATTATAATCATGATGATGGGTAGAGCTATGCATCTATGAGTCATGAAATTCCAGACTTCATTCACACATTACTCATGTGCATTTATGAAGAAGAAACAATGATTTCACCCAGCTTGATCACTGTTGGGTTTGATGGGATAGTAGATAAAAAGAAAAAAAAGGGTTGAGGTGTAGGAAGTCTGCACTTCCTCTTTATGGATACCCATTTGTTCTGTTTCTTTCTGTGCATGCTCTTCAGTTGCTGGGATCATCAATCATCGTCTCTACTCGGCCCTCAGCATAGCTGGAGGTTGGACAGACAAGTGAGAATGTACACATAATGTACTTCCTTTCACCTGGGCCTCTCTGACTTCAAAAGACCCTTCCTACGTGCTGGGTAGAATGGGGAACGAGCACACGATGGCATTTTTGACTTGTTCTTGGCACCAAAACTCTACTTGGAAAAAGTAGAAATTTATGAAGAGGTTTCAGTATATTCTAACATCATTTAAAGCACTAACATTCCAGGCTGAATCTAAGAACAAATATACATGGAGAATTATTAAGTCCTAACACACATCTTTCAGTTTACCTTGCTTGGTTCCAAATACATTCAACTGAAAACGCAATTGCAGTATTATTATGCTATAAGCAGACAGAATGAGCTACTTGGATCAAAGGTGTGTTCAGCATGGGATGTCTTTGAGTGGAGTCTGAGTGATGGGTGTTTAAGATGTTCTTCTGGAGATCCATCTTGTAATTAGATGCACAGACTGAGTTGCTTCAAGAAGGTACCTACACCGTGGTGCCATGCAGCTGAAATAAGTGGAAGGGGAAACTCAGCCTTTACCCCTGCTGGCAGTGTTCCAGCCATGGGTTTCAACGTTTTCTTCTCCATATGCGCTTCAGGTACCTCCTTGGGATTATTCTGGTTGACGCTCTCCAATCTCTCTCACAGCGGTGGTGAGCTTCATCGAATCTTAATATTGAGACTGTGAGTTCCATCACCTCTCTAGTTTCTGTTATCATCCACTCTAGTAGAATGAGTTCTTCCTGTTACAAAGTCTCATGTGGGAATGCTTCCACCTGCACATGGATACCTCCCCCACTCGATGACCTGACCAAAGGCAAGTGTGGGCTGATCTCGGGAGCCCGTGATTCCAATGGGAGCAGTGTAACTACTTCCTGTACCTTCCCTTAGTGGGAGAGCTGCCCCTCTGCGGCAGGGAGAGGCAGGCTACAGACTGGGAAACCAGTGTCTTACCCTGGCCAGCTGAGTAACGGTAACTTATTTAACATGCTGTGACCTGGGAACTCATATTTATTTTACCTATGACTTCAGCTTGTACAAAGACCTGATAATATCACTCATGTTTGCTGACAGCTGTAATAGATGCTCAGCAAATTTCAACATGTTTTCCTTCTTTGGAGGGTAGTTTTTGGTGGCATGCTTCTGACGTTTCACATGCAGGGGCTGAAGCGTGGTGGTATGGTACCAGGAAGCCCTGGTGGAAGATATACTTGGAAAATACAGAGAAGAAAAGTGATAAATGAAATAGAACTATCCTTAGGAAGACAGGAAGGGTGTAAACTCAGGTACAGAGATTGGGCTTAGGCTTAAAAGGCCTACATCTCTCTCTACTGTGATACAAGGGATGGGAGAGTAGATGCTAAAACTTTGTAATTTGCTTGAAAAAAGTGAGTTTCCAATACAAATTCTTTCTAAAGCAAGAGACAACTGTGTCCTGAAGACTAAGGCACAGACAGATGGAGAGCTCTGAAAAAAAGATGATTTTGAAGAACTGAAGAAGAGTGGACACAGTTGCGTTCAACACGTGTCCGCATTTACACACATGCTGTGTGCATGCCTCGGGTTGCGTTTTCACACCAAGAGCTTGAGAAAGGCCCAGCTGCACACTGGAGAGTGAGGGTCAGTCTTCACTTTCACCTTCCCCTTGGAGCTCCGACTTTATGTCCGGTGAGGATTTCTCTTCCTCCTCTCACTGTGTCTTTCTGCTGCTGCCATACTCTTCCTATTCTTAGGAACTCTTGGGGTATAGATCAAGAGCATGGGAATGGTGGAGATGAAGAAACCAATGTGGGCAAATTCTCAAGAGTCACCAAGATCTGTGCTCTGGAGGGCCATGGCTCTGGGCCCGTGAAGGAAGAGGAGACAGAAAAAGAGACATCCCCAAAAGAGAGATCTTTTGCACCCTATCTTTCTCCCAGGATGGCTTTGTGCACCTCCATGGTAGAAACACTCCCCTTCTCCCTAACTCCCAGGCTCGGACCCTCTCCAGACCCACCCCCTTCAGTCAGTAGGTGCCAACTGGTTGCTTGTTCCTTTCCTCTCTTAAACCCACTGGTGATCAAACGTAGGTTTTAAAACATCGTTCTGCACCCTGCCAAAGCCATCTCTCCGGAACATCACCACCGCAGCTATGGGGAGGGTGGAGCTGGGTTTCAGTCAGCAGGCAGGGTAGACCTGCGATATCTACTGGACACTGAAGTAGGGTCACCTCTTCATTGGAGTCTCCCATTTTGTTGGGATGTCGGTCTCTTCCAAATCCTCATCTTCTCCGTGGAAGGTGGTGACACCTGTCCCTCATGTTGTTCATGCCCTTTTATCAGGGCAGAGCACTGGGGAGAGTCAAGGACCCTCTCTCACAGGAGAGAGGTGCTGGTCAACAGACTGGGGACCACACAATTCCCTATTCCTAGCCTGTGACAAAGGAGACCATCATCAGGCTGGGCCTTGCAATGTACAGAGTCAGCCCTGAAAGTAGCACATAGAGATGCTCTTGTGATATCAGTTCCACCACGGTGCACTGTCATATAGGTTTCACTGTGATGTGCTGGGGTTGTAGACTACACAGTGGGAGCAGGCAGCAGCATGTGGGATCCTGGAGAGAGAGAGAGAGAGAGAGAGAGAGAGAGAGAGAGAGAGAGAGAACCTGTCTGAGCGGCCTTAGTCACTTTCTCATTGTTAAGACACGATACTCAGCACCTGCAACATCAAGGAGGAGAGATTCCTTTTGGCTCAAGGTTTGTAGAGGTTTCAGTCTATAGTCAGCTGGCTGCAGGGCAGAAGCTGTGTGGTGGAAAGGCCTGCTCACCTCATGGTGACTGGAAAGCAGAGAATGCAGGGAAGGCCTGAAAGGGAGGGGGACCACACCAGGTCACACCCAGGGACCACCTCTTCTGTTCACACTCCACTTCCTGACAGCAAGTCAGCTGAAGACCCAATACTCCAGACTTGTAAGACTGTGTGGGACATGCTGAGATTTCAAGCTCTTATCCGTTGGCAAGAAAACATCTACCACAAAAAAATTTTAATGGTTCTTTTAAGATATTTTTTCCACTTGGTATGTAAGCAGTCCAATGCCAACTATTCCACATGATTATCAATCATCACTACAACACCCTTGACAGAGGCCAACGTGTGTCCCAGGAGGAGAATCATGGTGGGTCAGCGAAGCAGTCTCAGGATTTATTGCCCAGTCTTGGCAACAGTCACAGTCTTTGCAGTAACCCTGCTAGCTCTGTGACCATGCTGGCTACTAGCTACAGTCGTACTAACTAACTCAGGCACGGCTCTCACGTTAGGCACCCATGTAGCACAGAGGGAAGGTGAAGTCCTCGCTGTGAGGAAGAAGATGAGGATGTGGCTGTGGCATGTGACAAGTGCTGTGGAGTCACAAGCACAGGGACAGGAAGCAAGTCCTTTCTCTGGTGTGGTGACAGTCCCAAGGGTGTGAACATGGTCGCACGCTGGGCCTGAGCAGCCTCCAGATAGGCCTAGGCACCTGTCCCTCAGGGACCCGCACCAGGAGCGGTTTTGAGGACCAGCAGACGGGAGCAAGGAAGAAGGCCGGGGTCATCCGACTGCTGGGGCCGAGTGGCTGGGAAGCGGTTCCGGCCCACTAGGGAACACAGAGACATCATGTCTAGAATCTAGACATCATCTAGCCATCATGATCTTTATCAACTGGACTGGACTTTTTCTGTTTTCCATTTCTTCCCATGACCCAGGGGTGGATCCTGGAAGTCAGTTAGAGGTCACCCCTGACATTTAAGATGCAGCAGATTGCAGGAGGATGTAATTGGCTAGAATGCAGTGTAACGGGCTGCTTTGGAGGCCTGGAGCCTGGAACATTGCTTTGTGAGGTTTTTAAAAAATTTTTATTTTATTGTATTTTTTCAGTTTCCATGACTGAGAAGGAAGTTGCCCAGAGGTGATGATAAAGGACATTGCAAGAGGACACCCTGAAAGCCACCAGGAGGGCTCTCAAGGGGACAGAAAGGGCACTGAAGGGTGCGTTTAGGAAGCTCTTTCTGCTGCTTGGTAGAAATAGCTGTCACGGAAGATGGTTTAGTGCGTGGTCAGGCTGCAAACAGCAGCGAGAGCTGGCTGGAAGCTTTGTGCGGATCCACTGGAAAGAGAGGCTTTGCGCTGGGCTAAATGCACGGCAAGCCTTTCCTTCTTTGACTCTACGCATGCTCAGAGGCGCTCTCTGATCCCCACCACCCCACCCTGTAAGGGCTTAATATGGTAAAAGCCCATAAAAACAGATTTCAACTTGAGGTGGTCACAGGAGTCAGCTTAAAATATCTTGTCCCCAAAGGACAGTTGTGACTGCTCTGTCCTGCCCCGCTGACCTCATGCTGTTTAATGCTGGCTTTGAAACAGACTTACACGGCAGGCCAGGAGGTAGGAGACCACAGCAGTAGAATTCCTCTGTGCACTGAATTCACATTATCTGGGAAGCTTTCATGCTACTTTTTGACGTTAGGCTTGCGTGGGGATCATAGTGGAGTCACAATGTAGACAGAGACGCTCTGACCGCCTGCGAGGTCAGGGACCCGTGACACTGTCATAGGCACAGTGGTCACTCAGAAGCTGCTTGCTGATGCCCACCACATGCCTGGGGCCTCCCAGCCAGGAACAAAGACAGGCAGCCACATTTTGTAAATTTGTAATTCATAGAGTATTTTTCATGTAATATTAAAGACTTTCTTTGGCAAGAAAGGAAATCAGGTGTGAGGCCTGGAGAGGCCTGGGTAGCTGCTATTCAGGGTGCTCAGTGATGCCTGCATGAGAACTGACTTTGAAGAGCAGAGACACATGTTTTGGAGCAGATGTGGCTCTGGATAAGACAAAAGCAGGTGCCAAGGCCCTGGGGCAGGGAGCTGATGAGGAGAAGCTGGTAAATCTGTGGAAGAGAAGCAGGTGTTGGGTGAGATGAAGTTGTTGAGGAGACCAGAGAATGCTACAATGGCTGCAAGAAAGCTGGCTGCCTCAGTTTCCTACTTTGCTGCTTTACTTTCATTCATTCTTTGCCACATGACATCAGTACAATTCCTCTGAACACACTAGGTTTTGGGGGATCATCCAGGTGGATTTTTGCTTTTCAGGTCTCAATTTGGGTGTGAAAAACCCCAAAGCTTTCCTTAATAGAAAAAAAAATGTCATGCAGACATAAATTTTCCATGCAAATTCACAAAAGCGGATTTGACATTTAATCCTTAAAACCACAATATTCTAACACAGTTTTATTCACTTTTTCCACGGAAACCATACAAAATTGTATACAAATATCTCTAGTCCAAATAAAAGTTCTTTGTAATAAACTCCACTTTGGGAATTTGGGATGAAGCAAGCAATATTTACAAGAAAAAGATAAGACGGCGGGTAACTGGTCAAAGCAAAGCCTCCTCAGGAACGTTTTGTTTTTCTCGTGGTATGTGGATCTGCAATGTGGTCTAGCTCTTTTGGGAACCATCTCCTTAAAATGATGCGTGATTGAGGAAGGTGGGATTGCAGAAAGCCATAGATATTAACACAAAATCACCTTGACCTCGAGTTAACCAGGAACAAGCAAAAGAAAATAAAACAAGAACTTGGGTAGAAAAGAGTCTTTGGCAGAACCTACGTCTCCAGCTTTGAAAATGTCTAGAAACAGGCTCTGTTGGAATGGGTACTGACTGGTAGGAACCAAAGATTCTCCATGGGTCACTGGGTGGACACACGAATCCCCCTGCCCTTTCTCTTGGTGGATAGTGCTCCAGGAAGAACAATTTTTGCTGTAGTTTTCATGGGGACCCACAAGAGAGTGTGGCAAGAGTGGTGACTGCCTAGGACTTTGGGTTCAGCAGCTCACTGCGAGTGTATTGTTAAGGGCCTGAGTCCCCAAAGTCACCAGAAACACAGTTATTATAGGAGCGTCGACTCCGGTTCTGTGTGCAGCCCACAGCCTGTGCTCAGCAGATGCCAGCTGATGGAGACTCCCTGCAGGCCCGCGGCAGACAGGCTGGAGCTGTGCATCTCTCCAGTCCCCAGGGAAGAAACGAGGGGCTCTGGGTTCAAGAACAGAAGCATATGTGCCCCAACCATCTCCTGGAGAGAGCTGGGCCAGCAGAGGCGGCGTGTCCTGGGTCCGGGGCACCTCACCACTCAGCACTGAGCTTTTTATGGGCTGCATGGTGAGTGTCATTAAACTCTGCCCATAAAATAATAACCAAGCTGCGAGAAGCAACGGCAGCGTTACGGATTCCTTCTGCACCCAGTACACGAGGAGCATTTGGGTGACTGCGCTGTGGCTTGTTTATTGATGTCATTATGTAGCTGATTAACAGGTATGGGGTGACAGAAGTGGGGCCAAGTCAGCAGTGAATAAGTCATCTTTGACCAGATGGATGTGGGGACTGAAATGCCCTGTGCCTGATGGAGTGTCTCTACTTCCAACAAATGCGTTCACTCGAAGCTCAGGCTCTCCAGGGCTGGGTGTGTGCTTCTCTCTCTTTCTCTGTCTGTCTTTCTCTCTGTCTGTCTTTCTCTCTGTCTGTCTGTCTCTCTCTCTCTCTGTCTCTCTCTCTCTGTCTCTCTCTGTCTCTGTCTCTCTTCCTCTTCTCTATCGCTTTCATGTGATACTAGGGATTTAATTTAAGGCCTTCACACTAAGCTATACCCCCAGGCCTTTTTATTTCTTTGAGACACAGTCTTGCTAAGTCACTAAGTCATCCTGGTTGGGCTCTGACTTGTGATCCTCCTGCCTCTGCCTCCCAGTGGGCTGTGCCAGCCTCCCCAGCCATGTCACAGGAACACGCTAGAGACCACACTTTTGAATTCAGAGAGGCCTCGTCCTCAGCCTCATGCAGAGGCACCCAGAAGAGAGCCTTACATTGTACCGCGGGATTACAGTATAGGCCGGTGACCGAGCAACTGTGGAGAGAGGGTAATGCAGATAACAGAAGGTGCAGGTGCATTGTGCATAGTTAGGGACAGAAAGGGGCATGCTGCACCCCGCAGGGCCCACGGGAAGAACCGGGGTAGAAGACGGGAGCCAGAGGGTGGCCGAGGCTACTGGGGATGCGGAGGTGGGAAGGATGTGAGGGTCCAGGGCCGGTCTCTGCTGCCTGCTGCCTGGCGCTGGGATGTTTTAGGGCCCAGGAGACTCTGGCTCCATGTGAGCCTCAGACAGAGGGGCTGGGGCCAGGGAGCGGGGAGTTCCAGGCGAGCTGACCCTCAAGACAGGACCAAACATTGGCAGCTGGTCTGTGGCTAATGGACGCCAGTCCAACATCTAGGAAAACATAGACAGTGCAGCCTTGAGACTTTTGTCAGCTTGGGGACCTCTCAGTGCCCCTTGGCCATGGAGGGAGTGGTCTTGTGGCCACTAGACGTGGGAGCTGGAGGTCCGAGCCTCCTTCCAGTGGAAATGCAGATGGAATGGACGTCACCCGATGCCACAAGAGAGGAAGAAGAGTCCAAGACTCAGCCCCTCAGCTTCTCAAATTCTTCCCTCCTCTCTTTGCTGCCCTCGGTTGTAAACTATGGGGCAGCTGGCATAGCTGCTTTCGTCGCTGTCCACTGACTGTCCAGCACGCACCAGGCCAGGACTGTCCACTTTAAACTGAACAGGAAATATACAGCGAGCTTGAGAAAGTGGATCCACTGCCATGAAGATGGAGCCCCTGTTAGCAGAGGATTTGCTTCGGTCTAATTTCAAGATGGGACGATGGTCGCGGTCCCAGGGGAAGCACCGGTCAGAAGGGAGCCAGAAGCAAGTGCTGAGGGAGGGGCAACCTCGGGAACACCAGACCACGAGCCAGGGCGGAGGCCCGCGGGTCCCTCCCTCTGCATATCTGCAGGATGTGTCCAGTCTCCTTCCTTCTCCGCTGCCCTCTCTTACATTAAATGCCCATTTATTCACCTGCACCTAAGTTACGTTCACCAAAACTGCCGCTAACCAGTGACACTGCATGTCTGAGATCAGGGTTCAAGCTGAAAAGGTGTAACCAAAGGGCAGGTGTTTTATTAAGTGTAAAATTCCCTCCCATTCTCCCCCAGAAGTAGTTGTGAGCTTCAGCGTATTCCAGATGGACCCTTGCAAGCTACCGAATCCTTCTCGTCTTTTCTTCACTGTGAGCCCATCTCACGCACATATTGATTACTCATCTATATTGGCACTCTTCCGGGAATGTCTTTCAAATTTTACTTATTAGTCTTTGTCCATGGAGATTCATTCCCTTTATCAACTCTGGCTGTTGTGTATTACTGTCGTCAAGAAAATAGTTGTAAGATGCATCTCTCTATGTTTATCAGGCAGAAACTCAGTACTTCCGATAGATTGTTCGTTTTATCGGTCAAGTTATGATGTTTTGGTACTTTCAATTTTAAGATTTTTTTTTAAAGATGGTTTTTAAAAAATGTCATTCTTCTAGTTTTATACTGTCCCTCAGCTAAGCTTGCAATCCCCCGGCCCATGTTCTGGCAGTAAGTGCTGTGTTTTGGCATTAAAACACCATCCTAAAGAACATTCAGCAAACCTGCTGAGGGTGTGGATTTGAGGGCATAAAGTCCAACACACTTTAGGTGTTGGAGCCATCTGACAAGGGGCTTAAAGCAGCTATCAAAAAAAATGCTATGACAATCTATTAGAAACAAATTTAAAAAAAGAGAGAGAAGAGAGAAAAATTTTCAGCAAGAAAATAGAGCAGTAAAAAGAACTAAATGAAATTATACAACTGAGAAATACAATAATAGGGGGGAAAATGTTACTGGATGGGCTCAATAGTGAAGTGAGATGAGAGAGATAGGACAAGTGAATTGAAGACAGAAAATTAGAATTCACTCAAACCACAGATAAAATAGAAAAATACGAATGGAGCCTCAGGGACCTGTGAAGCAATAACCAAATATTCATGTAGCTAACATGCCAGAAGGGCAGGAAACAGAGGGGGGGGATCCTAAGACCTCTGAATGAAACAATTGACGGTTGAAAACTTGCCAAATGTTGCCCAGGACACAAATTTAAAAGTCATCAAAGGCAAGCAAATCTCAAACAGGATAAAATTCCCAAATAGATACCAAGCACATCATAATTCAAATTCTCAATCTAAAGAAGAATCCTAAACAGAAAGTCCTAAAACAGAGAGGGTCAGCACATTCCCTGGGAAAGAGTGGCAATCCAGATGACATCTGAGTTCTCATTAAAACCGAAGAGGAGGAAGGCATGGGGGTCAGTGTCCTGTGCATGCTAAAGGGGCACAGCTGTGCACTGAACTTCTGTACCCTTCAGGAAGGAAGGGAATAGCTAGCAATCCCGGGACAGAGGAACTTGAGGAACCCATTGTTTGCAGGGACGACACCGTGTCACACTGTGACATGCAGAGTGACCACTGTAACCGTGCAGAGGTACACTTCCAACGTGACAAGCAAAACAAGGCAGTGTCCTAGACACATCAACTACCAGGAAGCCAAGAGAAGGTACCCGGGAAGGAGAATAAGAAAAAGCAAATGCAAAACAAGTCATAAAATAAACGACACAAACATTCCCATACCACGACATGTGAATATCTAAGCATATTAAATGGGGGGCAGAATAGGTCACACACATGCGCGCACACACACACACACACACACACAGAGCTAATATATTTACTTGAACTCATGTCAGTGTCAACACTGAGGTACTTGGCAAGTAAAAGATGACTTAGTACACAGATGCTAATGACAACAACAAAAAAGAGCAGGGGTGACTAAGATTGATGTCTGATCAAACAGACCTCAGCAACACAAACACGGATACTCAGTATGCAGATACCTCAGTTTGCGAATTTCATTCTTTCCATGATACTGGTCACAAACTGAGTTGGGTTAGAATCAAATCTCATTTCCCTATTAAGTCAACATTGAACTAACCCATAAATTCAGTTCTTACCCAATTCGTGACCAGAAGCATGGAGAGAATTTAAGCTCATGAACCAAGGTACCGTTGTATCATAAGAAAAGGAACCAACCAAGGAGACACAGTAACTCTCAATGTGCACCCACCAAGCACTGGAACCTCCAGCCATCCGGAAAAGAAGCAGACAAATCCATGATCACAGTTAAATTCTGAAAACATGTCAAAAATAATCCTTTCAAAAACTGATGTGAGACAGAAAATCAGCACGAATCCTAATGGTGACAACCAACATAAGCAATGAAAAGAGTTTAGTTGACACATGGAAGACTCCATTCAGCAGGAAACATACTCTTTTGCCAGGATAGATTTTTCTTGGGTTACTTTTAAATAATTGAAAATTCTACAGAATGTTTTCTGATCATGGATGGAATCAAACTAGAAACCAGTAGCAAAATGACAGGTTTACCTCTAAATATTGGGGAATTAAATGACACACAACCAATTCACAGAAGAAAAAAGAGAATATCAATGAAAAATTTACAAAACACAACAAACCAAAATTGTGCAATTCTGCTGAAAGAGTACTGGCAAGGAAACTTGTAATAGTGAATGGTGACATTAGAAATAAGGAAAAGCTTAAATTAATTACTTAAATTCCTACCGTGAGAAATGAGGATAACAATAGAATAAGCCGAACAAGTGAATGGAAAGAAACAGTGCAAATAAGAGTGGGATGAATAAAATTGAAGACAGAAACACAATAGAGAAAAATCAGTGAAACTAAGAGCTGGTTTTTAATAATATTTATAAAACTGATTAATCTTTAGCAAAACTGCCAAAAATAGAAGAAAATTACAGATATCAAAAATAAAGGAGAGGTTATCCCTAGAGAACTTGCAGGTTCCAAAGGTAGTAAAAGAATACTATGAAGGGTATTATAATACTTAACCTATATGTGAAGGTTCAAAACCACCCAAGTTTACTCAAGGAAATATAGACAAAGGGAGTGAACATGCCTGCATCTATTAAAATTGAATAGACATTTTCAAACAAAAGCATCAGTCCTGGATGGTTCCGCTGGTGGATCATACCAAACATTTAAATCAGAAATGATCTAGACAATTACTTCCAGAAAGCAGAAGACAGTATTTCTAATTCATTGGTGATGCCACACAAGGTAGACATCTCAAAAGTATAAAATATGCAGCAAACTGTCACATGAGTGTAGTTACAAAACCCCAGGAAAATGTTAGCAGATCGCGTGTAGCAGTGTGTAATCGTGCTGCTTGTGATGGACTACCTGACCGACTCCTTGTTTGTCCTTATGGTGCCTAGGCTGTTGTGCTGTTCTCTGCAGCACTAAGGAACTCTCAGCAAACAGAGCACCCAGTGGGGATGCACTCAATGACTCTCTGTCCAGCGACACAGGATGACAAGGGGCACAAGGTCTGCACACCAAGGCAGTCCCAGAAGAGCCTTGCCCTGGTCCAGGGGTAGGAAGGCTCATTGAGAATATTTCACTTCCTATGACGATGGAATCCTGCTACTTGCTAATACATGAGGCGTGTTCTAAAATACCAAGTTTGTTTAAATTGAAAAAAATTACAATACAGACAGAATGCTACAATGCCCCCTCAAAATACTCCCTGTCACTTCAAACACACTTGTCCCGTAGCTCTCCCCACTTTAAGAAGCATTTTGGGAGATTGGTTGCCCTGAGTGTCATTCGTTGCTCTGTCGTGGCTGCCTTGATGCCCTGAATCAATTCAACATGTTTCCCCTTTGTGGTCATTTTGACTCTGGGGAAGAGCCCGAGGCCAGAGAATTAGGCACAGCAGGACAGACATACTGTCACGTTTTTTAGGAGCCGCCTTCCCGCTGGCAAGCACTCAGCAGCAGCACTCACTGTATATTTGATCACACCTCATATAGACCCTCAGGAAAGAGGACTTCGAGAAGTGCTGCAGAAACAGGGAGGATTTTTAGGGCAGTTGAAGGGCAACGCATCTGTGGCTGTAATAAATTCTAAGAATTTAAACATTCCCTGTGGCTTTCCACCCTCCCCACCCGCTCGATTTCTCTCCATTTCTATTGGTGCATCCCTCCAGCGAAGACTCTTATTATTTTCTTCTGGCATTACTACATTTTGAAATTCCTCTAGGGCCCCCAAAGTCCCCGTGTGTATTTATGGGAACAATGTGGGCACGTTGATGACCGCCATCTCCACTGGAGATCAAAACGTCGGAAGTTGGCGTCTGGTGTCACCAACATTGGTACTGGTAAGTCCTGTGAGTGGTTCTCCATCCTTTGCTTGACTCAACAGCTTGGAGGAGGGACCCACACCAGCTTCCTGAAGCATCATTTAAGGCTTCCATGAGACTCTGTGTTTTCTCTCTGGGGCTACATGGCACCAGCTTAAGCATGCTTGGTACCACAGTCCATTATTACTAAAAGTTCCAGTGGGAATGTTTTGCCTGCCAGGATCCACTCCTCTGTGCCCACAATCTGTGCCCCCTGTGCCCTCTGTGCCCCAGTGCTTGCATGGATAAAATAAAAAATAAAAACAAAACAGAAACAAAATTGTCAACCTTTCATTTTTTGGCTTCCAGCTGTTTAAAGGCGAACTCCATTGTAACTCTCTTAATGTCACGGTGCATTTCCAGGGAATTCCTGCTAAGTTTCAGGAATGTCACTTACAGTGACCTCCTCAGGGGTTAAGGTATTAAACTTCCTGGACAGAGTCAAAGTCATTTCCATCTTCCTCCTCCTCTCCACTTCTACACTGTGACCTGGAAATCTCACAGTTGAGCAGGAATAGCATCCCTTACTCTTGTCCTGGTCGTGTTGAGAAATAAACAAAAAATCAAACTTTAGAGATAGCATGGCCCCCTCCTCTCATTTATAAATGAGAAATGTGGGTTCCAGGATGGTTATGACCTTTACAGTAACTAAGCCAAAGCTCTATGATAATTTATTTCTTTGCTTACTTAGTTTTTAGTTTTTAAGAGTTTTTCTTAGTACACAGTGAGTTTTGCAGCACACAACGATTACATTTTTCAAGGGAGCTGGTACATACGCGTGTCATATCTTCGCTGTTTTTTCTTCCTCTTTCCCTCCCCTCTCTTCACCTTCCCTCCATCTCTTAGTCCCCTTCCCATATCTCCATGGTGTGTGGCCCTGAATGTGCGCTGTATTTCCTCCATCTCACTGTTCTACCTCTGTGGCAATGAGGAGTCATCACATTTTATATAAACCTCTGAAAACAAAATGTCTCTGCACGTCAATGTTTTGATCAATCTGCAAAATATCAAAAATATCTACCAAATCCCATTGAAAGAATGCCTGTGATACTGAATTAGGAGATGTATAGTTGTGTGACATGGTATCTTTAGATGAAATGCAGTGTCCTAAATTCTGTAAATCGCCTGATTCTGCAGGCCGGTAGGACCTCCCAGGCAACGCTGCCCTCCTAAGCTGAAGCACCACTGTTGTTGGAGAAGTCGTGATGAGACTTTGTCTCTCTTCATAATGCAGCAGGCCACCGCTGGTTGTTTTTGCTGTTTTAGTTTATTTTTTGTGTTTAAGAATTAAACAGTCTGTGCCCACATTTCAAACTGAAACCAGGCTTTTATGTCCATGATGAAATCTGGATCTGATTGAAGGATATTGGGAGTAAAATTCATGCTGACATAGAAAGCAAAACAACTGTGATTGCGATGCTCATACACAAAAGCACAGCTAAGGAGCCAGTCCCATTGGCCTGTCCTCTGGGCTCAGGCACTCCTGTGGGGCCATTGCTCAGCTCTTTATGCCTCAGGGTTCCCGCAAGCTCAGACGCTTCCTTTCCCTGGGAGCCTGCCTCCAAGGGGGATTGCATCATTCACCAAGCTGGCCCTTGTCAAAATCACTCAGAGCTGGGTGAGGTGACACACATCTGCAGTCCCAGAACTCTGAGAAATTGAGGCAGGAGGCTCACAAGTTTGAGTCCAGCCGGGGGACCTTAGCAACTTACAGTGATCCTGTTTCAAAAATTAAAATATAAAAAGGATTGGGGATGTACTGGGTTCAATCTTCAGTAGTGGGAAAGAGCCACTCAGTGTAAAACATATGTGCGGATAGCCTGGATCTTGCTTAAGAAACGGTTAAAGTATCTACTGTGACACTGATGGCAGACACCGCAGCTGCTGGCTTTCTTCCATTTCATTATATAAGGATGCAGTATGAAGATTCCATCAGTGGACCAGGAAGTTGACCCTCATCTGACCCTGAATCTGCCAATGACGAAGTTTCCCCCAAATGCCATGCTGTCCAACCTCTCAGGGAATTGACCAACTTTTCTCAACTGATCACCATCAAATTTGTTTCTATATTCCTGCCTTCCGCAAGGATCTACATGTGTGCTGATCCAATGTGATAGAACAAGCTGTTGTTGTAAAGCATGTGATTACTTCAGGTTAGCTGCAGTGGGGGTTGGTTAATCCTGTTCTCAGGCTGAGTTGTGGAGAAGCAGATGCCAGGTGTCAAATCTTAGGCTACAGGGAGGAGGAGGAGGAGCAAGAACCCTCTGAACAGCAATATAATGGAATATTATTAACTTTATGCCCACAAAACAGATAACCTACATGAAACAAGCAAATTTCCAGAAATACACAAATGTAGCTGATTAAAAAGAAACAGAGAGAATGTAAAAATAACCCAGTGATTAAATCAGTAACAAAAATTTACCTCAGGCACAAGCATTTGCTCTAAATGTCTTTATGGATGAAGTGCATCAATAATTTAATAACATATTAATATGCATTATTTCCCAAATCTTGCAAAAATAGATGAAGATGGGATAATTACCAGCTCATTCTTCATGGCCAATATCATCCTCATATAAAGATAACACAAAAGAAAAGCAAGACAAAGCAGAAAACAACAAAACCCCAAAATATGTTACACATATGGGCATAAAAATCCTCAAAATATCAGCAGATTAAAATGTTTAAAAAGATTTATATAGTGTAACAGAATAGAGTTTATTCCAGAAAATGTAATTGTTTGAATGTGAAAATGAATGTATAATGCTATGTCTGTAAAATATAAAACTACATAATCATTATCTCAAAGTTTCTCCAAAAGTTTTTCCAAAAATCAATACCACTTGAAAATCAAGAACACTATTACGAATAGAGGTAAAACTCCTCAGTCTGATAGAAAACAATATGAAAAACTCAGATAACATCAAAAAGCTAAATGTTTAAATTTTTATTAGCTGAATATTAAAAAGCTGAATGCTAAAATATAAATTTTTTTAAAATTTAAAAAAGCTGAATACTTACCTCTAATATCAGAAACAAAAAGATCTATTCATCACTTCTATTCAGTGTCATATTGCACTTTCTATTCATGCCAAATAAGCAAGAAAAAATAAAATATGTCCATATCAAAATAGAAGACATAAAATGACCTCTGTTTGGAAAAGACATGATATTTTAGAACACTCTAAGGAATCCACTAAACATATTAGAACTAATAATTCAGTTTGGCAAAGTTGCAGGATATAACATCAATACATAAAATTAGTTGTATTTCTGTGCACTTGCAATGAATGGGATTAAGAAAATAATACATTCACAGTAGTATCAAAATCACAATATGGTAAGGAGTTAATTTAGTAAAACAAGGGTAAAGTAGATGCTACAAAAACTAGAAAACATTGCTGAAAGAGATTAAGGAAGACCTAAAAAAAGAAAATCTCATATTCATGGATCAGAAGATTTGACATTAAGATCAAAATACTTAACAAGATTTGTCGAAATCTCTTTGAAAATGCCAGCTGGTTTCTTTGCAGAAACTGGTGAGCTGAGTCACAAACTGAGATAGCATTTCAAGGAACACAGAATCACTAAAGCAATCCTTAAAGAAGAAGAACAAAATAGGGTGCCACATATGTCTGGACTACAAAACTTACTGCAAACAATGTTAACCAGAGCAGTGTGGAGCTGGCGTGGAAACCAACGGAGGAGACCTGAACACCCAGAAGTAAACCCATACAATTGTGGTCATCTGATTTCAACAAGGTTGACGAAAAGACTCTTCAAGAAGGAAAAGATTGTCTAACAAATGGTTCTGAGAAGCTGAATAGCCACACCTAAAAGAATGTACAAGTCTTTACCTGCATGAAATGGCAAATAAAAATTAATTCAAAATGGATCTGAGAGCTAGACCTATAAAATGCAAGAACTAAGCCTATAAAATACTTCTTAGCAACAAATCTTTGAACTAAAATTTGCGATTGTGAGTTTAGCAAAGGATTCTTAAGTATTACCTCAAAAAATGAAAATCACAAAAAATAGGACTGGAATTTATTAAAATTAAACATTTGTGCTTCAGAGGACACCAGCGAGGACTCAGACTGACAGTAAATATTTGCAAATCAGTATAACTGAGAAGGGATATATGTCTAGAATATATAAACTCTCTTAATAGACGAGCAAACTTAAAAATGTACAAAGGATCTGAATAGAATTACTTGAAGAAAATTCACAAATGATCACTAAGCATATGAAAAGACACCCAGCATCACTAATCATCTTGGAAATGCCAATCAAGATAATTATGGGACATCACCACTATGCCTGCCTGACAAGGAGGGAAGCTTTAGAAATCTAGAAGTGAAGGAGAGCAGCTTTCATTGAAATCTTTTTCTTAAAAAGCCTTATTCAACCTACACAATGCAATCAGGGCTTTCTGCCTTTTATTCCTTTAGTTGCCTTGCGCTCATCCTAGGAGCGGGTACCAGCCCTTTGGTGTGCAGCCCCACTCATGGAAGATTTTGAAGTTACACTTTGCAAGTAAATGTTGCTGTTTTTTATTGGACAACAGAACTTTAATTTTAATGTCTATTTTTCTTGTGAACAGTGCCATAGTAAACATGAGGATGCAGGTATCTCTTTTGTATGCTGACTTCATTTCTTTTGGGTCAGTCACTAGGAGTGTTTACTTGTTTGCTTTTCTGTGTTGTGAAGAGAATGTTGGATTCTGCGCTGTGATTCTGTCATTAGAGAGGGTGAGCTGAGCCCCTGGAAGTGTAGCCACTTTAATAAGACAGATTAATAATTTAAAACTTTCTCTAATGGATAGGCATGTCATATTATGACTCAAATTGTATTTTTACCCCTCCATTTTCTCGTTTGCAACATTCTTTCACTCTGTGGTGCCAACTTCTTATTCCTGTCAGTAATGTGTTAGTTTTGTGTTCCTCAGTGATGATTTGCAAGGCTCAATTTTTTTCCCAGGGTGTTTCCTTGTGTATATATTATGCCCATGAGTGTAAGCTGGCTCAGCAGTACAGCAATGAGAGAATAAGAATTTTTTTTTTTGTACTCTCACACTGCCTGCCTTTTATTACTCCAACTTGTTGCCCTGTACACCCTGCAATCTCTGTTAGGCCACTGTGACTGATGTACTAGTTTTAACTGACGTGTGTAGACTATCATCAAAGCAGAAATCATTTCACTTCCTCTGCTCTCCAGTTTGCCCTCCTACATTTGGATCAAACGTGACGCTTCTGTATATTCAGGAACGGGGGTTATGACTTCTGCACTTCAGTTCCAAGTGTCTTATTTGTTTTAGTGCAGGAGTCAAGAACTCATCACTCTCTTTCTCCTCCTCTGTCCTTCCTGTCTTCATTAATTAAGCAGCTGAAGTTTGTCCTCTTATATATTTTTTCAATAGGAGCCAAGGAGTGCTGGATTCCCTGAATTGTCTCATACTTAAAAGCCCACATTAAAATTCCCAGATATTTTCTAAGCATTTCTGTCCTGCCTTCCAAAGTGGAATGCATCCCAAGGGGAGTGCAGAGGCCAAGGCTGCATTCCTCTTAGAGATGACTGCCTGTGGGGTGGCCACATTCCTTCCTCATATGTGACTGCTGACTCTCAAATACATTGTAATGTTAATGAAGGCAGGAGAGGAGAACTGAGAAGCTTTGGAACAGATCAATCTGCAGTCGTGTTTCCTGATGTGAGATTTTGGTTTCCATGGTTCCTGTTACCTGTGGTCAACTCCAGTCTGAAAATGGTGCTGAACAAAGTACAATGAGGAAAGGAGACACTGAGAAAGCAGGACAGATTCCATTCACTTTACGGGAACTACAGTGCCCTGTGATAGCTTTTGATAATTATTTTTGTTAATCTGTGCCTCATTCATAAATTAAACTATGCAAGTATGTATATAAAGGTATATAAAGGTAGATACAGGATTAGAAGTCATCTGTGGTCTCCAGCATCTACCTGGGACGTACCCCTGCGGACCAAGGGGAACCAGTTACCGTGCATCATTTTGGAACGGTTCTAAGAAGGACAGTCCTGGGAAGCCCCTGAGGATCTAAGCTTAGTTGCCCAGCTCTAGAACCCGACACATGTGGAGCGTGGTTAGCAGCTGGCTCATATCTGGGGGTCTATCCTCTGAGGTGCCCCAAGCCAGCTGTGGCTCCCGGCCAGCACTGACTCAGAGATGCTCACAGTGGCGCTCAGAGCGTGTCCTTGAGTCTGACCAGTGCAGAACTTGCTTATTTCTAACTTCTTATTCTAAAATCGTTATAGATTGATGAGCAACTATTCAAACTGTATATGGAGGTCTTCTGTGCTCTTCGTCTGTTCTCTATTCATCTATCATCTAGAATAACAAAAGTACAGTATCGATAGTACACTCTTCCTTTTATTTGTCTGGGCTGCTGTGGGACCCCTGGACCCCTGATTAGTATGCGTGATTCAGATTATGTCATCAGCTGTCCCTGTGGGATGACGTTGGGGTAATCTCCAGTCCCCATCTCTTTTGAATAAGGACACCATAAACATTGGGTATGGATTTTTGTGTAGATGCTTTTACTTCTCTGGGGCATAGTTGTTGAGTTTTATGATAGTTTCATGCCTCCGGTCAAGTTTTTTTTTTTTAAAGGTATTTGGTGGTTTTTAGTTTTCAAGGAATTGGTGCCTTTCTTTGGAAATAGTACTTTTAAGAGTCATAAAGTTGCTCTTAGTATCTTTTATTATTCTTTTAGTGGCTGTGAGATCTGTAGTGGTAGCCCCTGTTTTACACCTGCCACTGGTGATTTGTGTCTTTTTACCTTGTCATTACCTTCAGTCTTGCTAGAGGTATACTAATTTTACTGATAGTCTTAGAAATCATCTTTTTTCTTTGATTGAATTTTCTATTTCTCCTAATTTTTCACTGTATTAACTTTCTGATTTGTATTGTTTCCTCCCTTTTGCTTCACAGGGCTTATTTGCTTTAATCTTTCTCAGTCTTAATATATAAACTCAGGTAACTGACGGTTCCAGCTCATTTCTACTGTAAGCATCTCATGAAATTAATTTGGCTTTTCAGTATTAATCTTCTATCACAGATTATTTTTCTATACTGTATTTTCATGTTTATTCATCTCTACACATTTTCAAATTTCTTTCAAGATGTCTTTGACATATGGTTTTCTTAGAGATATATTGTTTCATTGACAAGTGTTTGGGGATCTTTTTGTTATTGCTCATTTGTCAATTTCTAATTTGAACCCAATGATGTCAGAGAAGGCATTGTGCATCCCTTCAAGTCTTTTAAATTTGCTGAGGTTTGTTCTATGGCCAGGGGGTGGCCTGTTTTAATGAGTACCCCAGAGGTACTTAAACGCAATTGCATCGTCTGTTGCTGCTGAATGCTAGGACATCTGCGTACATCCCCTGGCTCTGGACTAAACCTTCTATGTTCTTTTTAGTTTTATGTCAGTTGCTAAGAAGCGTTGAAGTGCACATCTACAATTGTGGATGTGTCTAGTTCATTCTGCAAGGATAATTTTGCCAAATGTGGCAAAACTGAGTATGTGGTATGACAGCTTTTTCCTTTCAACACTTGAAAAATATTTTGTCACTTTCTCCTAACTTTCATGATTTCACATGAGCTATCACTGTTATTAGAGTTAGTGTTTCCTCATTCACACTTTATTTCTCTGATCACATTTATGATTTTTTTTCAGTATTTGGAGGTTTAATTATGCTTTTCTTTGGGCTTTTCCCATTCAGGATTTATTCAGCATTTTTTGATTTGCGGTCATATACTTTTTGCCAAAAGTTGTCAGCCATTATGGATTCAAATATTTTTCGAGACTCATGCTCTTTCTCCCAGAATCTTTGTGGAACTCTAATGTAAACATTCAGCCTTTGGTTGCTGTCCTACAGGTCCCTAAGTGTTGGTCCATTTCTTTATCAGCTGCATTTCTTCATGTTCAGATTGGATGAATCCTAGTGATCTACCTTCAAGTTCACCCTTTCATTCTCTGCTGTCTCCATTGCGCGACTAAACCTATCTAGCACCTTTAATTCCTTAGGTCTCTCACTTAGGTCTCTCACTTTCTCTTCTACAATTTCGTTTGGCTCTTTTCGGTTAACTGCGTCTTTTTGCTGAAATTTCACGTTTTTATAGTTTCTTAGGTAATTTTCAATTGTCTTCTGAAGATTTCAGTGAAGACATCTGCCTAGAAATTCTTGTCACTTAATTCCAACATCGTGTTGCTATGGGTGCCAGAGCCCCTCGTGTGTCCTTTAGCACCGAAGTGATGCTTTCCTCTGTTCTTGTATGACAGACGGACTTCTAGTTGAGTCATGTTGTCTACAGTGTCAAGGGGTTGTGGGTCGTGTGGAAATCTCTGTTTTCAGACAGTCACTTCCTTTAGGTATGGCACCTGGGATTTGGCCTACATTTGTGAGCTTTTGTTCCAGTGGCAATTTAATTTTCAGAAACTTCCCTGTGATCTGCTACTTTGGTTTCTTGTTTGCTTGCTTTCTGGTGGTAGTGGGGATTGAATGCAGGGTGTTCACACTCTCCAGCACTATTTTTAATTTTTTAATTTTGAGACAAGGTCTCTCTAAGTCATCTTAGACAAGGTGTGCCTCAGCCCCCAGACAGTTGCGATTACTGATGTGAACCACTGTGCCTAGCCAGTTCACTACATGTCTAGTGCCACTCATTCCTGCTAGTGTCACCTGGGGTGTCAGGTTAAGTTCAGAAGTGGGGAGTTGCAGCAGGACCTCCCGCAGTGCCAGGCCATTGCTTGAGTTGGATAAAGCAGTCTCAGATCACTGGGGAAGGTTCTCTCTGGGTGAGCTCTTCCTTGTAGCACTGGTCTCTTTGCTGGTCTTACTTGTCTGGCCTGGAGCTGTGGTCAGAAGAAAGGACTCACACTCAGGGTACCACGGAAATGAAGAAGCCACCGGGGCGGATGTTATCATAGCTGAGTATCAGCTGCCATCTTTGAATGCCGACTTCTTGGCCCAAGAGACGAAATCTCATGTCTCTGGTGAGAAGAGCAACCACTCCGGCTACCCGTTTCTGGTAGGGCATGCAGGAAGTCTCCTGGCCAGGGGAGTCGGGCTGGCCTGATGCTGCGTGGGAGGTGAGAACTCAGTGTGTGGCAGTGTGTGAGACTTCAGGGCTGACTTTCATTGCTGTACGGGTTGGGGGTGGGGTGCTGAGGGGGGTTGCCTTCCTCTGTTGGACAAGGTGACATGAGATGGAGGAAAGTGAAAAAGGACTATGAACTGGCAAACTATCCAGAGCTGAAGAGAAATGACCACTGGGGAAAACCCAACCTGCTAGTAATAAAAAATTACAAATTTAAGCCAAAAGGGGGCTGCTGGTAGAGAATGCAGGGGCAGAGGGTGCTGATGGAGAACACAGAGGCAGTGGGTGCTGGCGGAGAATGCAGGACCTTGCTTATTCCAGGAATATACTGTTCCACAGAGCCACACACTGAGCTAGGAGAAAGCTTTTGGTTCTGTACTTCGCAGCATGTATGTGTATCTAGCAAGGCTCAATATTTTCTTTTCTTTTCTTTTTTTCCTTTCAAACAAAGTCTTGCTGTGCAGTTCAGGCTGGCCTTGAACTCACAAGGTAACCCAGGCTGAATCTGAATTTCTGGCAATTCTCTTGCTTCAGCCTCCGAAGTTCTGGGAGTACAGGCGTGCACCGCCACCCCCTCCCAGGCTCAATATTTTCACAGGCACTTTGCCCCCTGGTGCATGAAAACTAATATGGATCACACAGAAAGCAGTCTGGATGCATCTTCCAAAAGCTCTTGGGATGTGCATTTACTTAGGCAGCGTCTGAGTTGCTGTAAATCACAGCACAGAACTAGCAGAGGGCCCCCAGAACAGGATGATAAGAAGGACCCACCATGGAGGCAGATGGTCTTGCCGTGCATTGGGGCTCTAGCACTCGTTACCTGTGAGAGCCCAGTGCCTCTGTTTCCCCCATGCGGAAATGTGGATAGGGGTTGGTTGGAGCTCACTGGACTGGAGCAGAAGCAGGACAGCAGTTCCAGAGCAGCACAGGGCAGGCAGATGAGCACGCATTGGCTGTGACTCTGACCACTGTAGCTTTCTTGCCCAAGGTGAGTGACTTAAATAACTCGAAGGCCCAGTGAGCACAAGCAGAGCTGCGAAACCAGCACCAGAGTCACCCAGGGACAGCATAGCAGTGTAGGACTGTGCCTAGGGACGCACGATAGCATTGCACTGGTTTTGAATGGAATTGATACTTTAATAAAAGAGAAATCAAGCTCGAACTATTATATACTGAAAGTACGCTATCTGGTGACCCCTGGACGCTGGTGTTGTGGATGTTTCGGGTTTTTTACTTTGCTTCACTGTATTTTGTACATTTCCCCCACTAGATAATACTTTGCTGGCCTAAGTCAGTACTCACGTTTAGTAAAATTTATCTTCTTGGACCCTCAGGATGAGGTTGATTACTGTGGTCCTCTTGTTTTCCTTCCCCAAGATCCATGGAGCCTTGATGAAAACGGGCAGGCATCATGCAGGGCTCCTCAGGCACTGGACACAGCTCTCCACACCGTCCTCCAGTGTTAAACCCCTGGATGTGTCCGACGAGGCAGGGCACACTGGGAAAACAGAGGGCAGGAGAATGTGAATGGAGCTAACAGGAACAGTGGCAAAGGCCACGCTTTCTACAGTTCTCAGGGAACTGGGGGCTCTGTGGCCTGGCTCAGCCTCACAGTGTCAACATCTAGCTTTTGGATGATAAGGCTCACTGAGAGCGCATGCACAGGACACCCCTTGTCAGGGTCGCCTCTCTACAGTGCATCAATCCCCTGGGATTCAGATTTCCAGAAGTACTAATTCCTGCAGCAAATGCCCATGGCTCTTCTTGTCCCTGGCAGGCCCTGGGCCGGATACGGTGCTCCTTTCTCCATCCTAGGGAGCTTGATGCTTGGTGAAGATCAAGGGTCATGCGATGAGCTGAGATACCTGCAAGAATGAGGGACTCAGGATGGCCATTGCATCCCGGGGCAATGACCCTGAGAAGGCCTGGGGAGCAGTGGGGGAAAGGAAAGGAAATCACTCTGTCATCTCCAGGACACAGACTCTGCCTTGTCAATGCAGGAGACGGGACTCTGTGCACACAGCAGTGTTCTCACACCCACACACTCAGGCCTCTGGGCTCCTCCCACTTGTTCAACTGTCTCCTCCTGCTTCTAACCATCCTGACACCACCTGTGTCTCTGTCTCTTCTGCCCTGTCCTGGAATGTGCCGCCAGCCAGTGTTTGAGTTGCCTTATCAGAGTTGGATTCCACCAGCTTCTGCTTATGGTCTGACGTTGCCCACCTGCCAGCACCTTGGGAACAACCACCCTGGTTCCTGGGTCCATCTGGGTGCACATGCTGTGTGGGCCAGTACGTCACCCCGAGTTACAGGTTCCCATCATCACCTCCTGGCCAATTTCCAGGTGTCCCCTGAGAAAGACACCCAGCTACTGTGCACCACACTCTGGACTGTGAACTGCGAGTATTGCTGTGTTTTTTGTTTCAAACTCTTCTGTCTTTTCCAAGTGCAGACTCTCCTCGTCAATCTTTGTGTTAACAGTAGTTGGCACAGGTCTGTGCACTTAGGAAGTGCTTGGTTGTACAGGGTTGAAGAGGGTCGTGTTATTTAATAATTGGTGTTGGGGACACTGTGTCCCATTTGAAGTAAAAACGAATGAAAAAAAAAACCCAGGAAGGAATGGAAAAGACACTGATTGCTTAGATAAGACCAAAGTTGAGAAGAATGTAAATATATTTTCTAAGTGCAAAGACTCCAAGCTTGATTCTGTTTGAAGGAAAATGCTGTGTGCAGACCTCCCGGTGAGTGAAAACCTAAAAACCACAGCAGAACACAGCGGCACCCTCAGTTGCCAAGCTCAGTTCTCCCCACGATTCCCTCTGTTCACTCAACTGGACAAGAACCAAATCAAATTTCCCCATCAGGTAGACACTGAACCTAACCGTTGAATTTGATTTAGTTCTCTAACTCGGTTGGAGGCCAGAATCAGGGAAAGGATCGAGTTCGTGAACCGAGGTACAACTGTATATAGACATGTATAATGTCTACGTAACTCTGCCAATTAAATGTATAACACAAATGACTGAGTTAATAATGTTAAACTTAAGTAAAAGACAAACAACAAAAGCAATTCACAAAATACATATAAATGATCGAGAATTTTAAAGTTAGTACTCAATCTCATCTAATTAAAGAATTGAAAATTAAACAAGAATCTATTTTCCACCATGTGTGACATTTGCAGCTAAAGAGGGGGCAGACTGAGGGGGAAATGGGGGCACATACATTGCTGTTGAGGTAGAGATTCCCGAAATCTTTTTGGAGAGTAATTCAGTGTTCTGCAGCAGAATTTTAAATATCAATGCCATTTGATCCAACTTTTAAACTTAAATTTATTTGCATATGTGTGCACAGATATCCAAGTCAGGCTCTTTTTGGTCAGAGTAAAAACTGAAATAGCATCCAGGTCCATTAGTAGGAAACAGCTTACTTAGTGTGAGACCTGTCCATGTGTTTGGGTACAATGCTAAAAATATGATGAACAGAAACCGCAGTGTGATGCGAGTGTGCCCGAGGTATGCAGATAAGTACAGAAAGAATCACATAAATACTAAGACCATGTATTTGTAAAAATAAACATGACATACATATTCACATTTACAAACTCCTACACACACGTACATATCTCTGTGTGGTATATAATACAAATACTTTCGGTCGTATTTGTGTCACAAATATCTAAGACTATACGAAGCTTAGCAGTGGTACATGAAGGAAAAAGGCTTTTGTTTCTGATACCTCCCACGCTGGTTAATTTATTACTTTTGTGTGTTTTGCATGGAAAAGTTAACACACAAAGGAGAAACCTGTGTCCCCCAACACTGGTTGGGCAAAGAAAGATCTATGTGCTCTTCGTTCTGCCACCTTCTCTAGAAAGTCCAGGGTTCTGCTTAGTCCTCCTCATTAGTTTCAAACGATAAAAGACACCTATATCATACGACAAAATTAACAAGTTATCAAGGATTTTCTTCACATCAATTTCAAGCTCAGTGTTAAATTCTTTGCATACCAGTGAAGGTAGCTGAGAGGAAACTCGTGGTGGAACAAGAAGCAATCATTTAAATCAACTGACAGCAAACCAAGGACCACATCACTGGTAAATCCATTCCAAAGACGCAGATTCCTGGAAATTTTCAGTTTTGTTCCTATAACTGTATTACACCTATTGCTTTTACAAGTGGTTTTAGATAAATATTTTAAAGAATTAAAATTTGTTGTACTAGATAGCATTCCAGGTGTGTGATTGTAGTAAATTTCTTTAGGATATGGTGATAGTGAGAGTTTAATGGTCTTAGAAGTAGCTCTAATTCTTTAATGGGAGAATGACTAGTTAAGCAATCGTGTTTTCCTTTTGTTCTTGGCTGTGAAAGTGGTGTTCAGTTATCATAGAACTGCTTCAAGATGACCGATAAGTTTTTATTTCTTTCTTCTCCAAGGCTTTTGTGTTTTCACCATGTTGCATATGTATCTTCCTGTTAGCTCTCCTTGAGCTTTTTTAAATATCTGCAGGTTATTTATGTTAAATATATAAAGATAAGATCATGTTGCCTAAGGAAGGCTCATTAAGACTTTTATTTCAGGACTTTTGGATTGAAAATGAGGAAGAGTATCTTAAATTTATGGTACTTTTTATTTGAACTGGGGACATCTCAAGAGTCACTTTTTCTGTTATCTTGGCATCTCTACTACACACACTGGCTGGTCCAAGAAGAACAAGGAGTGTGAGTATTAAAAACACACAAGAACAATTACATAAATGCTTTCAGGAGGTTACCAAAAGGTACAGGTTAAGGTTCAAGTAATTTACTTCTTTCCAGATGATCACTTTATTTCTCATTTGACACAGACCCTATTAAATGTTTCTCAGCTAAAATACTTTCATCCAGTTACACGGATTTTGTAAAAAACATCAGATGCAACCAGCCACTGACTTCATGAGCTTTATAGCAACACCCTCTCTTCAGGGTTGGGAGCTGCCTTCCCACATCAACCCACAATCAAGTTTGGAGAAGGTGCTCAGCTGTGTTTACCCCAACACACACACTTGAGCACCCTTGGCAGGCTGGCAGGGGAGGAGCAAGCCCTATGTTAGTGGAGCGTGAAGGAAGGGGCCAGGTTTGCAGCTTGGTTGCAGTGGGCGCCAGGCGAGAAACAAAGTCTCCTCCTGTAGTATTGGAAACTCCCTCAACAGAATTAAGGCATCTGCTTCCACATGGAGGAGCTAAGAAACGCGGTGGAGTGGGGGGATTTAGAGAGAATTCTGTCACTGAAGACAGCACCATAGTCCTTCCAGCTACTCAAAGCACAAATGGGAAATTCGTTCACCGTGTGGCTCCGAGAGTCTGCACATCTAGTAGTCAGTTTAATACCCTCAGCGCGTCACTAGCCACAGCAGCACACTCAGTCAAGTCTCTCCAGGCTCAAGTCGTGGTTGGACATAAAAGGTACGAGATGTTTGAACGTCCCTTCCGATAAAAGACGAGGATGACGTTCAGAGGGCTGGAGGGACTTGATCCAAGATAAATATCTAAAATGGAAAGAGCATTTAGACCTGGTGTTTATTGAGTGGTAGTTGTTCAATGAATACTACATGTGGCATTCGAAGGAAATTATTTCAGAAATGGAAAACTTGAAGCCTTAATAGCTACCATATAGATATCTTTACTAAACCTATTTTACAGATAAGAAGATCAAAGCTCAGAGAATGCAAGCCACTTAAAATCCAGAGAGGCTGGCTAGCTCTACAGGGTGCCCTCTATCCTAACACCTCCATCCAGGTCCCCAAATACCCAGCATGTGGCACTTTTCCTGCAACCACGGTCTCTCGGCATAAGCAGGCTGTCCAGGGGCACACTTCTGCGGGCACCTACGTGAGTGATCCCCGTTTCTGTGTTCTCAGCAGGGCTTATGTAAACAGAGAGAATCCAGAAAACCTAAAATTTTGTGTCTGTCTATACACTTGCATTGTCCTTTGGTCTGGAGACTAAAGATAAACTTCCTACAAATATTTAAAAATGTATTAAAATGTACAAAATATTAATATCCAAAAAACATTCCAACCCTTTGAATTCAAAGAAGGAAAAGGAATACATAAAAGCAAAGAAGAAGGAAGGAAGGAAGGAAGGAAGGAAGGAAGGAAGCAGAAAAGAAAAGGAAGGAAAGGAGGGAGGAAAAGAAAGAGTGAGGAAAGAAGGAAGGGAGAGAGAGACAGGAGGGAAGGAGAGAGATATCATGAAGAAGGAAACAGAGGAGGAGGACAGGAAGATGCAAGGCAGGGAGGAAGGAAGATGGAAAAACGTTTAATGATTCGATCAGACGCCTAATATTTCCCAGGTCCAATGGTGATGAGACAAGTAGTTATAGAATTGGAAAACACAACTCAGCCAACCCTTGCTGAACTGGAGAGTGTAATAGTTTCCGAATTTGTGACTGATTATGTTTCACTTGAATTTTGAGAGCCCCATCCTTAAAGAAGCCTTGAGGAGCCGCAGGTCACAGGGCTGAGGCTGAGCGTGGGCAGCAGGACCAGGAAGCATCCCCTTGTGCCCTTTTCCAGCCCTGGGGTGAGCTCCTGCGACCCCTCCTGTCAGGGGCAGAGTTCTTGGATGCCATCACCGGGGAGACAGTGGGGCCCGGCCCTCACCCAGCTGCCCAGGTCGGGATGTGCAGTGGTGAGGAGCAGGCTGGGAAGGTCCCCCCTGCCATGCTTAGGGACAGAGCAGCGCACAAGGTGGGAGCCCCGGGCCTGTTACTGATGCAGGGCAGCCTGGCGTCCCACTGCTCCCAGCCCTGGCCTCTCTCAGCCACACCCCCCGGTCCTGGGGCTGAGCAAGGCACTTCCTCTGCAGGAAAGTGGCTTCAGCTATGGAGCTGGGATCCCCAAATAACAAGAAATCCATGTGTTCATATTCACCGACGGCATGGATGTCCACAGGGTAAATTTCCAGGTATAAACTTGGCAAGGCCACGGTGGATGCTGCGTATGAAGACACGCCCTACTAGTGCCAAAGACTCAGGTTCGGGTGATACTTGTGATAAGATTATGATCCACGGCTATCAATTATTACTTCATCATCTAACAATGTAGCAAATGTTGCAGAAAGAAGTTCAATCCAATGGCACGTGCATTGTCCTTTCAGGAAAACAGCTATAGGGGTCCACATAAAGGATTGAGGTCCCACAATTGAGAAAGGATTTGGGGGAGTTGGGGTCCCCACTCCTTTAGCAAACAGCGGGCTGCCAGCTGAGGACGGCAGCATGGGCCACTCTCATAGAATTGACCATGCGTGGAAAGCATGGCTGAGAGCTTTGGGGAACTGAAGTGTGTTCCAGGCTGGTGCAAACCATCCGGTAGGAGGTGTCCAGTTAATCCCCAAAGTTGCTCTACCAGGAAATGGATGCTTCTTTGGGTCGATTATCTTACTCACCACAGCCTGGCGCCATGGCCCTGGGCCCTCTGACCACTATGTCCTGCCATGCGCCATCCACCCACACACATGTGTGACCTGGAAAATGACGCTTCCTGCTTCCCAGGCCAGTCCTCCTGGTATCTGGTGCGTCACCCTTTTCCTCCCCTCTGTTTCCCTGACAAACAGAAGGATCCCAGTCTTTCTAAGGATGGTGTATACCCCGTTCCAAGGGGGATCTGGAATTCTGACAGATTAATGGCAGCAGGACAAGATGAAAATCCCTTTCTGGGAAGCAGATTTGTACCTCCAGCTGCAGTAAGGGTTCCTAGAAGACGCTGGACACGGCCTCCTTTAACTGCTCTGCAACCCTTCTAAGAATGAAGAATGCAGAGCGAGCCTTCCTTCACGGGGCACTGCCTTCTTGTCTGTGACTGTCTGAACTGGGTTTCTGGGTGCCTTTTCCCTGGGGAGCCGGTTCAATGTCACTATATGCCTTGTGCTTGTGAGCAAAACATTTTAAAAATTAATTTAGTATCCAGGTGTCTCCTTATCCTTTATTTCTTTGAATTTTTACTGAATTCCACTTTAGGGAAAGAGGATCAGGGTGGGTCCAGATTGGAAAACCCTTTTGTGATTTTCCCTCTACTTTAACTCTTAAGCCTTTGAACCACATCACCGGAAGGCCTCTTGACCAAAAGCGTCAGTGTAATGCTTCTGAGGAGAGTTTTATGTCTTTCAAAATTGGATTGGAAAAATGGCATCATTCATGTCACTCCGAAGTAAAGTTTAGCATTAGATCTAGACAGAGGAAAACATAATTGTATCGGAAATCTCTGTGACTTTTTCCCAGTTGAAAAATGCAGCTATTTTTCTACTACCGCTGTGATGCAACGTGTTTTGTTTTGTGTGTTTAAAACCATGATTCTGAAAGGAATCCCCCGCTTCCTCCACACTTGCAGGAGTTCACCACACAGAGGAAAGCTTCAAGACCTTGGATTCAGTTAGATGAAGGGAATTAGGAAGAATGCGAAGAATAAACCTTAATGAAGGAAATCTCAAGGACTAAATCTCAATCTCCAGGCATTTTCTCTGTGATCATCTGAGCATCAGGTTTTCCAGCCATAGCTCGGTGCCTCTTTCCCAGGCAAGCCTGCCTCATCATAGGCAACAAGGAAAAAGATACTAGCAAACAAAGTGAGACTAATTTAGGCTGGGCTAAGCTTGGCTTCTAGGAAGTTTGCTTGCTTGTGTGCAGTGTATTAACAGACGAGGACCTGAGATCGATTTGTGGCACTGAATGCGGAGCCACGTTTTTCTTCTGCCCTTTGTGCGGCCACCTGAACCTTTGTCTATGCTTGACAATTGTCACCTTCTGGGTCGCAGGATGAAAAGGGACCCATGAGTCAGCAAGTCTAAGAGGACAGGGGCACGAGCATGTGTTCCTGTGGTGCAGGGTGTGTGACGAGTGCCCTTAACAGCCGTCTCACAATTGCCATCGGTAGGTGAAGGTGAAGCCAGGTGTACTGGCGCACACTTTTAATCCCAGCACTCAACAGGCTGAGGCAGGAGGACTGCAGGTTTGACATCAGCCTGGGCTGCATAGCAAGACTTGGTCACAAATACTGAAAGAAAAAACAAAGAACAGTTGCCAAAGAGAACCCCAGAGCACCATGGGAGAGGCCAAGTGGCCCTGCCGATGGGGTCAGAGATGGAATTAGAAGTCCCATTTCCTAGCTAAGGCTCCTTCCCATGCCTCATTTCGATGATAAAAGGACATCACAGAGGCCAAGGCAAAGCTGTAGCATTGACTTTCCAGTGTGACCTTGGCTCCCGGGGCCAGCAGGAAACAAATCCGAAAGAGATAAGTTTCCTAGAAACTTCTGGCTCCCTTGCAGGATGATGGCTGCTGGCCAGCGCCCACCAGCCTGCAGCCCAGCCGGGTGCTCCGTGCTCACAGCCTGTGGGAAACCAGCCCTGCAGCCTTGGAACAGAGAGTCCCAGTGCCCTGAGGTCACCAGCCTGCTCCAGCCCGTCTTGAACTCCAGGTCAAGGCTGCTGCAGGCAGAGGGAAAGGAAACAAAAGCAACCCTCTTTGCACGAAGAAATGCCTTAGCTCTGTGCTTAGATGTCGGCCTCCCTCCCTCCCTCTCTCTGTCTCAGCACACGTCTTGTCCTGGCCAACGGTCGGAGCAAGCCCTCCTTGCTACAGAGTAAGGCACAAACGACTCGTGTTTCTAGATACCAGAAAGAGTTTGAGGTGCCGGTCTCCACTCTCACGTCCTTTCTAAGGTGATTGGCAAGCACCTTCCTCCATCTGGAATGCTGTGATTCCGGCTCCAGCATGCCCCAGGGTGTCCATGTGAGTCTGGGCCGGGTTCTCGGAGGTTAGGAGGGCATCAGCAGCCTCCTCACTGCCCTTTCTGGGAGACTCCTGGTGCACACTGTGGCCACAGCCTTGGTAGCAGATGTCCACCCACACGTTCCACTGGGGACTTGTGACCACAGTAGTAGAACATCCTCTGACATCCGTGGTCGTCTTCTGCAGAGTGCAGAGAACTCACCCTTCTCTACCACCCAAAAGACTCTAGGGTTGTCAGTTTCTTCCAGGAAAACAAGATGGTAACAAGAAGACCCATCACATTTGGGGGGTATTTACTTTGTCACGGGTCCCCTGCTGGGAAGCTTCCTTGTATTCCAACTTCCACTGAATTTTAAACACAATCAGGGCAGAAAGTGATATTATCTTCCCTCCCCATTTTTCTCTCCAAGCTCAAGATGAGCAATTTGGATGGTTTTTAAACTGGACCTCCCAGACGCCAAAGCTACCAAGGTAAACTGGATGAGGTTGATTCGTAGACAGAAAGCGGTTCTCAGGGGCAAAGCCATCATCTCAGGCCTGCTCTCTCAGCACTCTAGTTTACTTATTTTTAATTAATTAATTTTTGAGGTGCCTTGGTCATACTAGGCAAGAGGTCCACCCCTGAGCTCTACCCCTAGCTCTTCAGTGCTACAGCTTCCGTGCAGAGGCCACTGAGATGATACATCTTCCTAATCTATAGTTAGTGTAAATGCAGATGTTTAAAGAGAGAGACCAGTACTTGTCTACAGGGTGCCTAATACATAGTGATGTCCAGTCGGTGTGGAAATGCAGGAATGGTGACACAGTCAGCGCTACACCTGTTGTCTCTGTCCACACACACACACACACACACACACACACACAGGCACTTGGATTAACAGGACCATTATGTTTCCAGTTCATAAGGAAGTTGTCGGGTTGTTCTGTCACAGGTCTACACCTTGAAATGTGACCCATCACCATAGCAACCCTTAGACAAAGCTCAGATCTTCTTGGTGGGATCCTACTCCTGGGTGGGAAACCCAGTCTCCCAAGGCAGCGGTGATGCTTCTCTGTGACTGTGACGCCATCAGCACAGGCTTGGGAGGTGGAAGTCTGCACCTATCAGGTGGCTGCCTCGTCAGTCATATTTATTTAGTGTCACACTTATTTAGCATCTCTCAGTCTGTAGTGCATGATCTCCAAAACGGAAATTATGGCAACGTCTCCCATAGTTACCAGGAGGATTCCATAGCACCTACAGAATACCACTGTCAAACAAGCAATCATAAAGTACGCCATGGAGTCCATTCTAATAACCAAGATACATGTGTGGGAGTCCTCCTAACGGTCCTTTAATGACAAATGCCTTTCCATGCCCACTCATGATGGCACAGTTGGTTTCATTTCACACATTGCCTAAAAGAGTACTGGAAGTTTTTTGGCGCACATCTGGATGGAACAAAAACTTCTCACAGTCAATGGAAGTTATTTAAATAGATGGGAGAAGATTTTCTATTAGTATGGTTATAGAAATCAAGGTTGGGTATCTTCTTAAGTTACTTTTCAATTTTGAAACTTTGATTCTGTGAATCCAGAGATTTAACTGCTAAATCTTGGAAGCAGCCTGTGTGTCCAACATGAAATGGACAGATAAAGAAAATGGGGTGTTAGCACACGACGGAGCAGTACTGTGTCATAAAGAAGGAAAACTTGAGCAATCTGTAGGAGAACGGGTACATTTTAAGTGAAATGAATCAGATATACAAGCTTAAATATTGCATGGTCTCTCTCATATGGGAAACCCCAAATATAAACACAGAGCAAAATAAAAGATAATGGAGAGATGGTTTTCAGATGGAAGGGGAACTAGAGATGGGGGGAAGGAAATGAATAAAATGGTTAAGATGTGCTGTGTCCATGTACCAACTCCACACAAGGAATATAGCAGACACAGACTGATAAAATACAAGTCCTGCGGTGATATTCACACGGAGGAGGAGTCAGGTGTTATTTCTCCTGAATGAAGTAATTTTCCACTTACTCTTTGACCATCTTTCCCCTCGAAGACTCAGTTTAATTATTATAAGCACACCAAGGTTAAGAACAAGGCGGAAGGAAATTCAGCACACCTCAGCACAGTTCCATGCTTTGGTATTTCAGAGGTGGCGGATTTGACACTACACTTTAGCAAAAATATCATTGACGTCTGTCAGAAATAGCCATTCGGTAAAGCCTTAAGATCTGTGCTTAAGAAATATCAACCAGTTTGCTGAGCAGCGCCTGACCATTGCATGCCTGAGTTTGTTAACACGGGTGATCAGTAAACAGGATAAAGGGCACGAAGTTTAATATTATTAAACTGCTCTCTAAACATTACTCTTATTTACACCAAATTGCTCCTCTGGGCAGGGGCCAGGAATTTCTTATACAATCCACAGTGTTTAAAAACCTTGGTCCCAGCAGCGTCTGAGGAAAGGAACCACCCGAAACACATTAGAGAAAACTTCTTTTCTTTGATGTTAGACCATGGCTAAACGGTATGAGGAATCATGAGGGCTGAAGAAAGATTTTTGAACAATTATGCAAGTTGTCAGGCCCCCGACCTACAATTTTCCCAAACAGATCTTCTATTTTAGAAACACGGTCTCGTTTCCTGTTTCGGCTTTGTAATTCTTTGTATTTGAGAATTATAAATCCACAGCATGGACTGCGTCCTCCAAATCGCACAATGACCTTCCTTCCTCGCCAGGGACAGTCCGTTTCCAAAGGCGCTGCGTGCGTCGGTGGGAATTGTTCTCTCTTTCTGGGTGTCATTCATTAGAAGAGGTCTGACCAAGACCGAGATCCTGCCGGTTCCAGTACATCCTGTGGTCTTTTGCAGTGATGTAAATTAACAGGAAGTTTAGCTGTGAATGGCTGTACAGAATAATCTATGGGAACTCACAGGAGCTGTTTTTGTTCTAGAGATACAAATTCTAACTTATTTGCAAATGGCTCTGGGAACTTATTTGTAAATGGCTTATTTGTAAATGGCTGACGGAAGATGACCTTTCCAGGTTGGTGCACCAGCAGTGCCTTGCCCTGGTGGTGTCGCCCGGCCTCCAATGTGCTGATAGGAAGTCTCTTCCCAAGGCCGGGCAGGAGACGAGGGCTGCTGCCCCAACCCCAAGCCTTGGCTTCCCAGACGGCCAGACATCCCGTCTGGGAAGCACCCTCCATGCCACTCCACACCTCACCGCTCCCAGGCCCTTCAGATACCAACTTGTGGAGTTAGCTTTCCTGGGCTCCCTGCCTTCAGTCTTGGGCCCACAAATCCATCCCTGCTGTGTAGACAAAGTGATCTCCACACACTGGACATCTATCTGTCCATCTCCTCCTCTGTGGGGTCCGAGGGCAGCAGGGACAGGGGCTCTGCTCTGGGGGCAGCTGCTGTCACCTTTGTTCAGCCAGCCAGTTGCCCTGTTTCTGTCCTGAGTGCAGGGCCATCACTTCTTCAGCTGGGTTAGACAAGAATAGATAGAAGGAATGGCCAGAGCCTGGGACTCGTTCATAGTTTTCATTAAGGTCCTCCCTCCCTTCCTTCTGCTCTTCCTCCCTCCCTCTCTTCTTTCCTTCCTTCCTTCCTTCCTTCCTTCCTTCCTTCCTTCCTTCCTTCCTTCTTTCCTTCCTCTCTCTCTCTCTCTCTCTCTCTCTCTCTCTCTCCCTCTCTCTCTATTTTATTAAGTTTACTGGTACAATTTAGATATAAAAATCATGGTCAGATTCATCATAGGGAATCTGTGCCTTTTTTTTTTGATGTGCAGCCCGTTGAACTCGGGGCCTCCCATGCTGAACAGGAGCACTGTCATTAACCCCAGCCCACCTATTTTTTTCCTAAACATGCACATGCAGTACCTGAACACACGACTGCCTGCCTGGTTGCAGAGGGAGCAGGAGGTGGGGAAGCGGGAGGAAAGGTGGTTCAAATCCAGACTTTCCAGCTTAGTGACAAATGGCTCCTCCGCCCTGGGTGTTGATTTCTGCATCTTTGCTGCACTGGTGACAGTGGCAGTGTCCACCTCCTGATGTTGGTGAGAGGCTGGAAGCGAAGTGGCCGCACACGTTAACACCAACACGGGTTCTCATGGCATTAGCACTGTTCTCCTCGGGTTCAGGTGACGTTTTGATAGTGCCTATCTTTTATGTTGTATTTAAAATTATTTACTTTGGGTTTCCCATCCAGGAGAAATTGTGCAACGTTTCACCTTGAGGGCCTGATTGATCTCATTTAACATTGTGGTCTAAGCATGCATCTGTTTCCCTACAAATAACTGGAATTTGTCCTTCTTTATGGTGGAGTAGTACTCCATTATGTATAAGTACAACATTTTCTTGACCCCCCAAAGATAAATAAATAAAAGATAATTAAAATAGGGTCATATTTTGCCAATGGGAAGGAGATACAGGGGCAAAATAAAAAGATACGTTAACTACGTGTGTACCTATCCCCTAAGATTAGTGTACTGCAAACATGCTCTAATAAAAAATTGAAAATAGAGACTTAATGATAGACTGCAGAAGCGAGAGATCCTCCTCGGCAAAGGCGGACGGACTGGACAGACAGACCAACGTACTCCTTGCACGGATGACATTTAGTGGTAAGCAAAGTAAGCAAGGTGACTTCACGGGACTGTAAACTGCCTAATTTTCTAGCATAAGTATATTTTTATCTAAGACGCTAATACAGTTCTTCTATTGCTTATTGTGTTTAAACCATCTGCCTGTTAGTAATGTGATGTGTACATGTGTATGAGTGTGTGTATGTGTGTGCGTGTGTCTGTGTGTAAAAGAGACATGGGGCAAGGCTGGAACTTGAATCTGGTCCCAGACTGGAGGGCGGAAATGAGCCAACAGCCCCGGTGGGTGTGTACACCAGGGGCTGAGGCAGGACACACTCCATGCCGGAACAGCAGGACACACAGGCTCACTCCTTTTCGATGTTTTTTTTTCTTTCTGACTTTTAAAATAATCATTCTTCTCCTGTCTTATTTCTGCTGTGTCTCATGACACTATCCGAAGCCTTATTTCTTCTTGTCTTCCTTGTATTTCATGAAATGGCTTTTTGCTCTCATTCCACATTTCTTATATTCTGTTCTGTCTTCTTTAAAAACATCTAGCTCCATTTCATAACCTCTACTCTCTCTGAAGCTGTTGTAAACCGTATCATTTTCCTTTTATCTTAGGTGAATGCTGTGTCCACAGAATTGTCATGTGCCTTTGCACTCTGGAATAGTGTGACATCACTCTTTACTCTCCTTTGCCTCCAATAACTTTATATTGTTTTTAAACACACCCTTTCCTAGTGCTCATATTTGGGTGAGGTACATTTTCCAGATCTTTTGCTGTTCATTAACAAATCATTGTGCCCCTTCTCCAGATTTTCCCTTTATTTTACTCCTGCTTTCAACCTTTTTCTCAGCAAGCTTTGCCATTTTTTGACCTCACTAATGTCTCCTCTCATCCATCGCCCTTTGAGCGCCTTCCTCTGCCCACCTCCTTCATCATCACTCCCTGGCCTCTGAATCCCCGGACACATCACCATGCATTGTAGTAGAAATTCGATCACGCTATATTCATGGAAATTCAAAGATCCAGGTCATGAAACCCCCCACAGGATTAAGGGTTTTGTTTCATATACTATTGCACCAACAGCAACAGTGACTTCTGTTGGGTAGACTGGTAATAAAGGCTACTTAAATGAAAGAACAGATACTCGCTCATATATACAGCATCACTTTCACTGGTTCAAAAGTTACTAACAAACAACATGTGCTTCATAACGCACCTGTGCTGCTCACACTCACCGCAACAGGGATGGCAGACAGGGTCGGGGAGAGCGTGTCTGCAGGTGGCTGTGGTGGAGATTTGCAGTCAGTGCCTGACATGATGGCTTTGCTTGAAATGAGGCATCATCTAAGGTAAATCCAAATCGAGAGGGGCAGATCTAAAATGAACACTGATTTATAGTAGCATTGCCTTTAGTTTTTTCTTTCTCTTAAAATTTTTAGAAGAAATTTAAAATTAAATTTGTTTCACTCTTTATACAAAATGTTTCCTTTTTTTCTCTCTTTCACTTTGCCTAGCCAATAATTTACCTTTCTGCTGGTCATTACCACTGCCTCAAAATACCCTGGAATGAACCCCAGATCAGCCAGCCTTTAACTCCTACTCAAAAAGGGAACAAGTAGTATGCAAGGCACTGCTCTAAAGCACTGCTTACTCTCTTAGCAAGGATGACAAAACCAAATATCACTTGAGTTTAATCATTAGGGCAAAAATAATCCCAAACACCCACTGGCGGTTGGGTCAGGGCAATAGTTTCCAGCTATGCTCAGCAAAATTGAAACCAGGCCTCAGGGTGAGCAGCCCCAGAAGCGGGTCTCACTCCCTGGGGGAAGAGGTCATCTTTGAACTCATCTGAGGTTATAATTTTTCACACATAAACATGTATTTGCTGTCCAGTTTTTAGGCTTACCTGTTTATATAGAAGTTTATTTACTTGCTACTTGATGTTGCATTCCACTTTAAGATAAGTGTCCTTCGAACTGCAGTGTGTCATCTTGTAGCTTCCTATTAGCAACGTTGAACTCGCCATCCCTTTTAAAAAAGAGAACATATTTATTTTGCACTTATTCTCAAAGGCCGCGTTTTACCCCAGCCAGCAGCTGTTTTCTCTCAGCGCCTGGAAAGCAGCAGTCTGCTGTCTACTGAAATTTATTCCGGCTTGCAGAGAAGTCAGCTGCCACTGGGAGAACTATTTGGGGGATAGAGGAGATTCTTAACCCTGCCTCTGCACTACATTTTCGGGTTTTGCTTTGGCCCAAATGATCTGTGATTTACACACACACACGCACGCACGCACACACACAGAGAGTCCTGTGTGAATGTTCATAGGCATGCAGGCAAGTGGAGGCAGAGACACACGGGTATGTATACACATATGCACACTTGTGTGCGTGTGCTCACATGTCCACACACACACAGTTACTTGGGTTATGCTTGTCATTACTGATCGCTGTCATGTTTTATTGACTCCCCAGTTACTCCTTGGTGGCTAAACTGTGCCAGCCCCTCATCACTGCTTTGCACCGCTCTGGATAAGGCCTGATGTAGACGGCTGGGCTTAACATCTTCCTCACAGAGGAGCTGCGCCACGTCGGTTCCTACCCCGCTGCGGGCGCGGGCTCCGCGTCTTCCCTTGCGGTGGGTGGCCGACTCCTCCCTGCTCAGCTCCGGTGCTGCAGGGACCCTGCGGAGCCCTGTCCTCCGCAGGCATGCTTCCCACGCCACAGCCCTCGGCAGTGCCCTCTGTCCCCGGGTGAGGGGTGGACAAGCTACACCAGGGGCGGTCACTTCTGGGACTTCTGCACAATCAGCCAATGCACACTCACCGCCCGTCTCTCACGTCTTTTAATCTCTTAGATCTGAGAAATTTTTATTTACTTGAGGCTCAGCTATAAAGTTCTTTCTGCTCTAATTTAGGAATTATTTCCACGTGCTCTGAGGACAGAGGCTGTCCCATCTAGCTTAGCCTGCTGCTTCCAATTCTCAAACATGTGTGTATATCCTGCCCATTTTTCTACTTTAAATGTGGTGACTTATTTTCTAAATTAAAGACACTATAAACAGTGACTACTGGCACCATCATAATTTTTGTAGCATTTATTATTTCCCCTCTCTACAATTAAACGTATATTAAATGTATTCATAGATGTTATTTTTAGAATAACTTAGTTCTACAGAAAAATTGACCCAAGAGTTCCCAGAATTCCTCCTTTCCTCTACAGTTTCTCTACTGATAGTATTTTGCATTAGTGTCTCGGTCAGGGGCCTCCAGAGAAGTGGAAGGAACAGGATACGTATGTAAAGATTCAAGATATACAGGGACCAAGTGGAGAAACTAGTGGTTTAAATTCTAATCTGAATCCAGGAGGTTTAAGATAAGGAGCCCTTGTTTCAGCTCAAACCTGAATGCAGAAATAAGACCAGTGTCAGAGCCCCAGAGTCAGGCAGAGGCCTCCTCTCTCACTAGGACTTTTGATTTTATTTAAGTCTCAGGCTTTCACTTCTTTCTTTTTCTGTTTGTTTTTCTCTTTCTTCTCCAGAAATTCCCATGGTGCGTGTGCTGTATGTTTTGAAATTTTCCAAAACTTATCAAATATTTTGTCCTACTTTTTGTCATCCTTTTCTTTTCCTTCTTATTCTCATTTGCAAAGTGTCCTTGATGGGCCTTCAAGGGCACTAATTCTTTCCTCAGTTGATCCAGTCTCTGAACAAGCCCATCAAAATAATTACTCCTGTGTGTTACAACATTTTTATGTCCAGCGCTTCCTTTTGATTCTCTCTTAGTTTCTATCCCTGTGCTGGATTTGGCCATCTAGTATTGTGTGTCAAGAAGCACTTTTCCAGAAGAATTCGTAGCATATTACTCATCATTATGTTTAATTCTTAGACTGATACTTTCATAATGTCTCACACATGACTCTAGGACTTGCTTATTTTGTTCTAAATGACAGGTAATAATTATACATATTAAGGGATAAATTGTGATTTTTCAGTACATGATTACTATGTGGATTGATCAAATCAACTCACACATCCATCACCTCAAGCGTTCATGTCTTCTCTCTGGTGAAGATATTGAACTATTCTCTTCCAGCTTTTTGGAAAAACTCAATACAGGGTGCCATAGTTACCATCTGTGCAGTAGAACACGAGAGCTATTCCCCTCCCTAACTGTGATGTGGTGTAGTTAGATCAGCTCCTTCTATACCCTTTTCCCACCTCTCTCAGCCTCCGCTGACCACAGTCGTTCTGTTCTCTTAAGAGTTCAGCTTCTTTGAGTTTCACAGCTTCTTTGAGTTTCTAACTTCTTTGAGTTAGATCTTGTGGCATTTTTCATCCTGCCCGTGGCTTATGTCACTTCCTATCATGTCTTCTAAGTTCATTTATCTTACTGCAATTGACTAGGTCTCATCCTTTTTATGGCTAAACCGTAAGTACCGTCCTGTTTAATAGGTAACACATTTTTTTCTCCACTTGTCCATCAGGGGACACTTGGACTGATCCTGTTGTAAACAGTACCATGTGAAAATGGAAGTACAGTGACCTATTTAAAAATGTCTTCAGCTATGCCCCCCAACAGTCGGACTGCTGAATCATATATGGTAATTCTATAGTTTAAGAAACTTCCATGCTGTGTTCTATAATATATAAACTCACATTCCCAGCAACAGTGTATAAGTGTTCCACTTTCTACACACACATACTAGCATTTGTTATTTGTTTGTCTACTTGATAGTAGTCATTCTAACTATGCTAAGGTGATATATCACTGTGGTTTTGATTCAATTTCTCTGATGCTGAGCATTTAAAAATATCTCACTGATGAGTTATACATCTTCTGTGAAATGTTTATTCAGGACTTTTGCCTATTTGAAAATCAGATTATTTAGTTCTTTGTTATGATTTTTAAATTCCTAATATATTCTGAGTATTAATGCTGCATCAGATGCATAGTTTGCAAATATTGGGTAGCGTGAAATCTTAATGGCATTATAATGGGTGCATGTGTGTTAGAGAATGATTTTTCTTTTGTAAATTGATCCCTTTCTTATGTATTGGCCTTCTTTGTCTCTTTTAATGAACTTTATTATTGGTAGTAATAGTCGTAGCAGTGTTGTTATTATTATTATTGCATCCCTAGGGATGGAACCCATGACCCTTGCACTGAGCAACATTCCCACCCCTTTTTCTCAGGGTCTTGCTAAGTTACTGACTTGCCCAGGCTGGGCTCAAAATCGTGACCTTCCTGTCTCAGCCTCTCAGAGTGTTGGAATTATAAACATGCTCCTCCATGCCTGGCACACAGTTCTTACTTCTGAAGTCCATTTTATTTTTCGTAAGGACGGTGATTACTGCTCCCATTTGGTTCTCATTTGCATGAGGTATCTTTTTCCATTCTTTCACTTTTAGTCTACGTGTGTCCTTATTAGTGAAGTGAATCTTTGTACACAATAAATATTTTTCTTGTTTATATTTATACATTCAGCCACTGTATATCCTAAGGACCGAATTAAAATTCTTTTATTTTATTAAACTCAAAGTGTTTATGAAGAAGGTAGAGATTGAAATTCAGCAGAAACACAAAATTTTAAATCCTAATGTAAAGTCTTAAGTTGCATCAGGTTATAATAATGGACAAGAACAATTTTAAAGTCATTTCATTTAAAAAGTTTTCATTTAAAGTGATTGCACTTGCTAGAAAATCTTGACGATGTAAAATTATTTCTGTTTTTGAACCGTTGGTGAGAATCTATCTAAAAGGATACTTGACCTTACAGCTTACAGTGGAAATATCCACACCTAGAAATCGGTGCAGCCAGGTGTCCACTCCTGCTACGTGTCTGGCCTGTGGCACGCCTTCTCAATTTTAATGGCTTATTTTCTTCACCACTTTGAAGATGAAATTTTGTTCTATTTACTTCACAGAAGAGCTTTGGAGAAACACAGGGAGACAACACGGTCTAGCTCTGCTGCCTTTAAACTCTGCTGGGAGATTTAGAGGAGGACTTTCAAGCTGCATTAATTCATCCAAGTGATGAGATCAATGCAGAAACAGAAGTGGCAGTGACTTTGCCAAAGACACTTGCTTATTTTCCTCCCACATCTCATAGCTGGAGATTTCAGTGGTTTTGCCTTCATGTTCACTGATTTATTTTCTGTTTATACACCCAAAAAATTCCCTGTTGGTGAATTTGGTATTTCTATACCTGTACTTTTCAGCTGCGGATTTTTATTGGGTTCATTATTATTTCTCTTTATTGACATTTGTGATTTTTGTACATCCTTCTCCTGGGTTTCTTTATTTTTATTTATTAATGACTTTTTTTAGGCCTTTGCATACATTTAAGGCAGTTCCTTTAAAGTCTGTATTAAGTTCCATGCCTGCATTCTTTCAATAGAGTTTATATCTATTTGTGTTTTATTCCAGCAAATGGGCTACAATTTTCAGGGGGTTTCATTTGGGGTGGTGGTTTAACTAGGAGTTGAAACAGACATTTTGACCATTATAATGTGGCATTACTGGAAATCAAACTTTATTGTTGAGGATAGTAACCATTCAATGTTTTAATGAATATTTCCAGTTGTTTATGTTGTGCCCTTTATGCTCACTAAAACACCTGTTCTGATTTTTAATTAATTAATTGATTAATTACTTCTGCTCTCTTGGGGATTGAACCCAGGACCTTCATGCTAAGCTTGAGACCCTTTTGAAATTTTTATTTTGAAAATAGGATCTTGCTAAATCACTAAGTTACCCATCCTAGGTTTGAAAGTGGCAATCCTCCTGCCTTACCTCTTGGAGTTCTGGGACTGGGTATACTCAGCCATACCCAGCTGTGTTCTGCTGTCTTACAGACAGACTCGCCATTGAGCCGGTGTAGAGTTAACACAGTGCCTGGGGTTGAGGTGAAACCAATGGCCTAGCCATCTTTTCAGACTGGCTCTGAGCTGGGGAGGTCCTTCACTGCTCTCCTGGGCATATGTGACTCTGCTTGCTGTTCATTTCTAGTACACATGGAGAACAAAGACAATCAGAGATCCAAACCAAGGTATTTTTAGCATTTTTCTCAGTGTACAGCCCAACTGGAGCTTGCCTATGTCACTCGGGTTCCCTGTGCATGTAGAACTGCTTCACAACTTTATACCCCCAAAATCTCCCTTTTCAGACCTCTTCTCAGACTCGTGGCAGTCGGCTCGCTCCATCCACTGTCCCTCTGGGCCCGGAGGTCTGGGAGTACTGGCTGTCTGAAGTGTTTTGATTGGTTGCTGCCAGGAAGCCACGTCAGCCTGCAGGGCAGCATCACACCCTAGACAACGGGAGAAGCTAGAGGGGTGAACACAACCGCTGCAGTTCTTTTGCTAAGACTTAAAAGTCTCTTTTGTTCAATAAACATCCCCTTTGCATTGGAGAGTTGTCACTTGATGGAAGAACTTTATAAATAAGCTTACACTGTCAGTGTTTTGCCAGCTAAATGGTAGCTTCGGTAGAGGGACCCCTGCTGGTGCCCCCATTTCCTTATTAACACAACTTGTACCTTGTTCACACTCAAGGACTCCTTTATTGTTGGTAAATCAGATTCAGCAATCTAATTTATGAAATAACTGTTATTGCTAATATATTTCTATCATGTAAAAGAACACATAGACTTATAATGTGCTAAATAATAAAAGTCTTGAGCAGGATAGAACTGTAGAACCCTTACTGTCTGTGTCAGGTTAACTTAATGATAATTGTGCAGATCTAAAGCAAGGAGGCTGCCACACTCTGAACCATGATGTTCTCACCAAGCACGGAGGGCAGACACACAGCAGATCTTGAGAAAATATGGCTCTCTCTGTTACTGAACAAAGACAAGCTAAGATCCATGAGGACAGAAAAAGAGAGAGGAAAGCATTGTTTCTGAGAAAACCTTGGGCTGAGTCTGTACAGTGATGACCCAAGGGAAAACAGCAAAGGAAGATTTTATAAGAATTATGAAGTTGTTTCCAAACAACCATCATGTCCCAGTAAGGGAAAAAATGTCCCTTTGGTGTTCAGTCTTTGAAAAATGAATGTATGGTTTTTATAGTTGTCTAGGATGGTAACAAATCACAACTTGAAATAAGGATTTTATGCTAGTCGATTCATTCATTCATTTACTAGAAAATAATTCTGGCACCACAGAAAAGGAAGAGGAAGAGGACAACTGTCAGGAAGAAGACAAGTCACCCCATTGTCACTGCTTAGATGGATATAATTATTAGTTACAACAATTCCTTTTGAAAACATGATCTTTTTTTTCCAAACAGCTGTTATGATCTTCAGAGTTACCTATATTTACTCACAAAAATCCTCAAATTACCTTTTAATTTAAAAGAGTACATGGGTGTGAGGTCCAGATGTTTATATGTATGTATTTTATGGAGATTATATGGGGGGGTTGACAAAGTAACAAAGAAAATATGTGGATTTAAGGAGAGATCCTGGGTCTTATTTGTATTTTTAAGTTTGGTTGATTTGTTCATTCATTCATGGACTCATTTATTCAAGATTTGCTAAGCACTATGCTGGGAAGATCAAATTAAAGGGTCTGTAAAACACCATGCAAAGAGAGGTCACCAACCCAACAAACCATCATGAAAGTCCAAGTGGTGTCAACAGGACTCATCAAAACCCTTTCTGTTGAAAGCCATCTGGGTACTCCATGTGCCCTCTCCCTGCAGTACAAGACAGATCACAAGAGGAGTCCCGGGCTAAGGAGAGAAGTCCATCCCTTGCAGGGACAGATGGGCACAGAGCAGACAGTGCTGAGGACCGTCTGGCAGCCCGAGAGTTCTGGCAGGGCAGTCCTGTGATGGGATGTCCAGCATGAGGTCCTCAGGGGCCTCCTCAGGGTCAGCCAGCTGTGTGTAGCAGGCTCAGGCCTCAGTCTGCTGCCCAGTGTCCTGGGAATTTGCTCCCCACTGTCAGACTTGCATCTCCCAGTGCTCCTGAGACTCTCATCTCTCCACTGCAAATGCATTTCCAGTCTCAGTGAAGATGGTGAAGATTGTTCCTTTTTGAAGAATGACTACTTGTGCCTGGGAAAGCCTGAGAAGAAGACGTGACATGTGATCTGGGGTTTGAAGAGTTTCCAGAAGAGAATTCTGCTAAGGTATACAGGTGGTAGAAACCTGAGGCCAGACATCAGAATAGCTTCAGAGCACAGCCTTTCTCAGGAGAGAAAAGGTTGTGTGAGTATCGAGAGCTGTAGGGCAGGTGCCCTGCAGGGAGGGGAGATCCTCAGGTCAGGGGACCCCTTCCTCATGGCCCTCCCAAGTCAGGACACACAACTCAGCTCTTCCCTTGGACCATAAACAATCAATGAGACACATCAACAGAACTGTGTTTCAGAGATTTTTGAAACTGACTTAAAATGTGTTGGTTATCAGAGTTAGAAAATTAAGAAGTGCAATGGCAAACAGAAACAGAGAAATGACACCCAGGATTTGGAGGCAGATTTAGTTATATCAATGGGCACTGATTGGGATCATTTCAACAATATCAGGCCCTGATCTCTGGAGGTCTAGAGCTTATATGAGATAAGCAAGCAGGAAGTACAGAGGCAGAATGATTTGTCAATTGGGGACTGGTATATACAATGTGCATCACAGTGATCAGTTATGCATCACAATGACCAGCTGTTTCTAAGAGACAGGAGCAACTGGAACTGGAACAGGAACTGTTAGCTGGGCAACCAAGAAATTGAAGTATACTACTGGGGGGGGGGCACATTTTCTGTTATAGAAGCACAAAAGCTCTCTGGCAATGGTGACACACATCTGTCATCCCAATGCTCTGGGAAACTGAGATAAGAGAATCACAAGTTCTATCCCCACCTAGACAATTTAGGAAGGGCTTGTCTCAAAATAAAAGGAAAAAAAAATTTAAAGGGTCAGAGACATAGCTTAGTGCAAAGGCTCTGGGTTCAATCACCTGTACTGCAAAACAAACAAATAAGTAAATAAATAGTTTAAGTATGTAATAGGGGACTAGGGTTTTAGCTCAACATGAAAGCCCTGGGTTCAGTTTCCAGTACAGCAGAAGAGAACAAACAAAACAAAACAAAACAAAACAACAACAAAAAAAAGATGCCCACTTAAATTGGGCCCGTGAGAGCCAAAAGGGTACACAGTGATTTCTGTTGCATGGGGAAGCTTTGGTGCATCACTTTGAAACTGGTAGGCCCCACCTAGCATCACACAGCACTGGAGGGTGCACCAGAGAGTCCCTCCAGGCCGATTTGGGCCTCTCCCAGTGACCCTTGTGTGGCCTGCAGCTGCCTGCATTGCACCTCATGAGCTGAAAGGGCGCACAGTGATTTCCACCCCATAAGGAAGCCTTGGCAAGTTGCTCTGAGACTGGTAGGGCCCTGTCTGGTAACCACAAGTGACTGGAAGCCACCTGATAAGTTCTGTCTAAGGACCTCCATTTAACTGGGGAAACTCTGTGCAATAAGGACAGATATTCTCAACCCAAGAAACAACTGAGACTTTGTCTTTGGCTTCCCTAAGGGAATATAGGAAAATGATGAAACTACAAAATGCAATCTCAAATCTCCAGCCCATTCCAAGCAAACCTAGGAAAAGTGGACCTAGAAGAAAATGTAAGCCACACACCTGAAACTCCTAAAATGATAGCAACTGAAGTAAAGAAACAACTCCAGGAAGATATAGAAGAACTCAGATCAGAAATAATCTCTCAGGTAAAAGAAAAAAATCATAAATGTAATGAAAGAAATGCTGAACACATCTAAAGAAGACATAGTTAAAAAATTAGAGGAATAATGCAAAAAGATGGAAATCTTGAATGAACAATATAAGAAACAAACAGAATGAATGAAACAGATTCAAAGAGCTATACAGGAAATCAAAAATTCTATCAAAAGTTGGCAAAACTGGTAGAGTGGCCTGGGCTGTTTGGATTGAAAGTCTGTGCAGACCTGCATCTCGGCGCGACTGTTTGGGACTGGTAGGCCCGCCCTTCATCTGCAGGGAACTGCCTGGAGACCGGCATCTGGGCCAGGTCTGTTTGGGTCCATAGCCCCGCCCTTCACCCCCAGGAAGTCTCCCAGAAAGCAGCATCGTGGCCTGTCTCTTTGGGACCTGAAACTCTTGGACCCGCAGAGTGGCCCGGGCTCTTTGGATTGGGAATATTGTGGAGACTGGCATCTTGGCCAGGTCTGTTTGGGACCGGGAACTTTTCAGAAACCAACATTCTGGCCTGAGACTTTGGGACCTGTAGGCCCTTCACTCACAGGGAACCTCCTGGAGACCTGCCTGGGACAAAGCACGGTGGCCTGGCCTGCCTGAGATTCCACAGGCTCCGGGGTGGCCACACCCAGCATTCACCTTACAACTTAGGGAGCCAGGAGCTCACAGAGGGGAGTTAGGACCCTGTCAGGAAGCCAAGAGCCTGCGGGGGAGCCACTGCCCCTCCAGGAACTGAGGGTGTAACAGGTAATTTGCCACACGTGCAGAGAAAGCTTTGGAACACCGCTCAAAGTAAGGAAATATAGAAAAATGACAAAAGGAAAGACCAAAAGGCAGGCTCAGAGCCCTAGCCCTCCCCAAGAAAGCTTAGAAGCTGTGTACATAGAAGAAAAAAGAAGCCATACACCTGAAATGGCTGAAATGATATCAAATGAAATAAATATGCAAATAGGGAAAGCTATGGAGAAATTCAAACCAGAAATACTTGCCCATGTAAAAGAAGAATTGATAAAAACAGTGAAAGAAATAGTGAATGCATCTAGTGAAAACACAGCTAAAAAATTAGAGGAACAAAGCAAACAAATAGAATCCCTCAAAGAACAATATAAGAAACAAACAGAATGCATAAAGCAGATTCAAAGAGATATACAGGAAAACAAAAATTCTATTGAAAGCTGTAAAAACCGCCTCAATGAAAGTGAAGACAGAATTTCAGACCTTGAAGCTAAGATTGCAGCCAGAGAGCAGGAAAGACAAGATCTTTTAAAAATAACAAAGAATCAGGAAATAACAATTCAACACCTGCAAGATGATGCAAAGAAAAATAACATAAGATTAATAGGGATAAATGAAAAAGAAAGGGACAGCCCAAATGATATCAAGAGGATATTTACAGAAGTAATAGCTGAAAACTTCCCAAACACGAGAAGAGAAACAGAAATCTGGATAAGTGAAGCATATAGAACTCCAAACAGCCATAACCAAAATAAAACTGCACTCAGACACATAATAATCACCATCCCAGAAATCCAACATAAGAATAGAATACTAAAAACTGTTAGAGAGAAAAGAGAGATCACCTATAAAGGAAAACCTATCAGAATCACGGCAGACTTCTCAACACAAACAATGAAATCAAGAAGAGCATGGAGTGAAGTATTTCAGATCCTAAAGGAAAACCACTTCCAACCCAGACTG
>PVJX010004365.1:0-12238 GCA_004027295.1 Dolichotis patagonum
ACTTATCTCTTGTTTAATTTGAATTAATATTTCAGTTTTGGTCCCGCTTACAAGGTCTTGAATATATCTCTTTATGTCCAATAACGCTGTGTTTGATGTTGCATTTTTGCTGCCCTCAATCTCTTTTGTATTTACCTCTCCTGGATCAGTGTTCTCAGGGTTGGGGGCTGGGAGTGTTTTCTTATTTCTCCCTTTCATCATGTTTTTGGTTCCTTCCATGCAAGTGTACAGTGTAATGCCCAGACCCTTTTCCTGTTGTTTAAGGCTCCTCTAGAGGGCGCAGGCTAGGAGCTTTAGCCCTCTTCAATAGGTTATCAGAGATTAGAGTTCACCCACGGGCAGTGTGCGTGAACACTGCATCAGTGTGCACTGATCTCAGGGATGTAACTGGGTCCCCGCCAGGGGCATGGCCTAGTCCAAGCAGATTCCACCAATCTGCTCGGCGAGGGGAGTAACCAGCTGAAGCCACTTCCTTGTGGAGTTAGGGCTGTCCTGCCCAAATCCAACATGTCGTCCAGTCGGTTTCCCCTTTCCCGTGGGAGGGTCTTATTCCCATCACTCACCATGTCCCCGAGAACTGCTGGAATGCCCAACCTCCGACTGCAGCACAGCTGCGGTGGGAATTCACAGTGCCTCTGGGTGGGTCCTGTGCAGTGCGGGTCCCAGAGAGCTGCACGCCGGGCTGTTCAGCTCCGCGCTCCGGCAGCACAAGCCAGTTGCTTCAGCGTGGATCGCTTGTTCAGGTCGGGTGGAATTCAGGCATCTGGAGGTGGGTGCCATGCTCGCTGATCTTATCTTCACTAATAGTAGCCCCAGGACCTCTTATTCGAGCGGGTTTTTGCTCTTTAGTTTCTTTCTGGGTTGTGAGAGTCTATCTCTCTCTGTTTGGGTCTCTCCAGGGTGTTTTATTCTGGCATTTGAGCTGTCTCTCTCAGAGAGGGTCTCTCTCCTGCTACCTACCAGTCTGCCATCTTGTCTCTTCTCCAGTACTGTAGTTTTCAATATAGAGGTTTTTTACATTCTTCATTAGATTGATTCCTAGGTATTTCATTTTTTTTGGATGCTATTGTAGAAGGTATTATTTCCCTGATTTCTCTCTCAGTGAGTTTGTTATTCATGTACATGAAGGCTATTGATTTTTGAGTGTTGACTTTGTATGCAATTTCACTACTGCATTTGTTTATCAAATGTACCAGTGTTTTAGTGGACTTGCTACATGTGGTCTTCTGAGTATCATGTTATTGAATAATAAGGACAGCTTACCTTCTTCCTTTCCTATTTCTTTATTCCTTTTATTTATTTCTCTTGTCTAATTTCTCTGGCTACTGTCTCCAGGACTATGCTAAGAGTAGAGACATTTGGACAGCCTTGTCTTCTGCCTGATTTTAGAGTGAAAGCTTTGTGTTTGTCCATTTAATATGATGTTGGCTTTTGGTTTCTCATAAAATTGACAAACCCTTAGCCAACCTTATCAAAAAAAGGAAATAAAAGACTCAAATCCATGCAATTAGTAGTGAAAAGAGTAAAATCACAACAGATCGTGTGGAAATCCAGAAGATCATCTCTACCTACTTTGAAAACTTGCATTGTAATAAGATGGAAAATACAGAAAAAATGGGCAGATTCCTAGATACATATGAATTACCAAAGCTATATAGTTCAGGCTGGGCTTGAACTCACTATATAGCTCAGGCTGGCCTCAAACTCACAGCAATCATCCTGCATCAGCCTCCTGAGTGCTAGGATTATAGATGTGTACCACCACACCCAGCCGTACCGATATTTCTGATTGAAATTTAGAACTACAGGGATTTTTTAAATTCTCAAGTTTTAATTGACAAATAATTCTATGTTTATGGGGCACCCTGTGATATTTTGATTTATCTACACATCACAGAATGGTTCAATTAAGCAAACTGCAGAACCATCACTTCATATACTTATCCTTTTTCTTATGGTACAAACATTTAAAGTCTGCTCTTATCAATTTTGAAGTGCACATTATTATTATCTACAGTCACCATGCTGTGCAAAAGATCTTAAAAAATGAAATCTTGCACTCTTTGGTCAACATCTTAACTCCAACCTTCATAATTAATTTTTATTGATTGAATAATTAATAAAATGAAGATAATTAATGAGGTGCCTCACAAAGGAATAACTATTTCTTAAGCTTTATGCTACAGTTTGGTACATCACTCAGGAAGGTTTAGGGTAGAATATCTGTTATCTTAATAGCTTATGTGCTATTATTCCTAGAGTTAAGTAAATAGCTTTTGTAGAGTCTTACCAGACTCTTAGTGATGCAGTGAAAACTGTTACGGTCTATATTCAGATGTCCCTGACCTCATGAGCTCAGTGCTGGGGCAGTGGGGAGGTGACTTGGAGGGGTCTTGGAGGTGTGATATTCCCTAGTGAATATGATGCGCCCGCTGAGGAGTTTACAGCTAAGTGTGATGCTGGAGGTGAAGCCTGGTAGAGGAGGTGGTCTCTGGGGGCCGGCCTGGAAGCATCATCTGCTCTCCTCTGTTGGTTGCTGCCATCCCCTAAGCTGTTTCTCCTCTGCCATGGCTCCCTGCCTTGGAACCAACTGACCATCAACTGAAGCCTCTACAAACTGTGAGCCAAACAAACCTCTCCTCCTTTAAGTTATGGGTGTCAGGGGTTGTGTTTCAGCGATGAAGAGAGCAGCTAAGACACAACACAAGTGGGAATTTTTTTCGGATTTCCATCTCATTCTGTAGATCATTCTTGGATGAGCTAATTTATGTGGCTAGGCCTTGATTCTCCTTCCCTCCGCCATTCATTCCCACCATCTTCCTTGTACAGAACCTAAACTTCATCTAGCAATAGTGCAAAAGTGCTTCAGCTATTGAATCATGTTTGATCAAAGCAGTGGTTCTTGATTCTGGCGGGATGTCATGACCCCAGTGCGTGAACTGTGTAAATATCAGTGTGACAGCCTCATCCCAGAATACTTAACTTTCAGTTTCTGCAAGTTGGAAGCAGGTGAAATGATGTTTTAAAAACTTCCCAGAGGCTGGAGATGTGGTTCAGTGATAGAAAGCGCTTACCCCATGTGTGCAGAGAACTGAGTTTCATCCCCAAAACCACAGAAAAAAGAAAATGAAAATGAAAAGAACCATTCCTGAGGCTACACTGATGTCCCACAGTGTACTATACATTGAAGCTAATCATGATAATGGTAACTCAGCCTCTTTATCAGTGGCCAGGGGAATGTGCAAGACTCCTGAGACGGGAATTCTGCTGGAGACTTCTGGTAAAATTTTCCTCTCTAAATCAAGAGAAGAATGTAAGGTGAGAGTTGTGTTTTTAATACCAGTGCTGTTTCCTGCCTGCAGCAGTGTCAGGGCGGAGGAGGAGTATGGTGGCAATGGCAGATGTGCGAATCCTGGGGAAGATGCAGCGAAGACGCTAGAACACCAAAGCTGAACAGCTCCAAGTGTGTCACAACCACTGTAAACCTACTAGGAATCAAATACTGACTACAGGAAGGAGTGCTGCCACCACCCAGTCCTGCTAGGAGGATATAGAGGGTCAGGAAACTGACATCCAACAGCTGGCTGAAGTGCCAGTGTGCGGACAAACTGCAAAGGACGGGAAAATCTAAGAGAAAAGTGCCAGCAAGGACTGCACGAGGTGTGTTTGTGGCCAGGCCTCCGGCAGTGGGCGTCTCCGGGGAGAAAGTTAACGCTGTGAGGCCATTGCTGCCGGGTTCCCAGCTCTGTGTGCGGCAGAGCTGCTGTTGATGAGAGGACCAGCAGGTGGCAAGAGAGGCTGGACGCAGAGTGGACCAGGACCAGTGGGGACTCCAGGAATCTCTGCCTCTGTCACCTGGTCTCACCACGGTGACCTTTCAGGTGTAATTGCTTCAGTTTCACACAATTTTCAGAGCTCACATAAATGTCTCTTTGGCCCAATTCTAAACAGGAACCATAAAGGAAAGAGGGTTCTGGGAAATGTAGTTCCCACTTTGAGCCAAGAAACAGGATAAACAATCTGTATCACTCCTGGAAAGTCTGAAATCATGGTTAAAATCAGTAAAAGAAAAGACAATCAGGGAAGATACCCCAGCTGGTTATTTTTCAGGGCTTTGCCTTTCCCTCTTATAAATTAAAATTAATTTCCTTAAATATATGGGCCCATTCCTCCTTGTTGGCTTTTGGCTTAGTTCTCACACTTATGCTGATAAATCAGTAACACAAACTATAAAGAACAAAGTATTAAAGACAAAAGATCAAAGGCTAAGAAGAAATTTAAAAATAAGTAAATTAAAATTTAAGGAGCCAATTGGTGTTCACAGTAAAGATTGATAAGAACTAAAAGACATCAACTGATGAAAAAACAGATTCAAATTAAAAGAAGGCTTCTACTTTCCAAGGTAAATGATAAAATATAAGGCCATAAAAGTGGAGCAAATAACATAAATTTGGACAAGAATAGCTTTGTTTTGGTTTGCTTTTGCAGTACTAGGGATCAAATGAGCCTTTTTTTTTTTTTTAGTGATTTTTAATGATTTATTTTGAGACAGATTCTCACTAGGTTTCCAAATTATCCCAGCTGGATTCAAACTTTCAATCCCTCTTCCTCAGCCTTCTAGATTGCTGGAATTACCGGTGAGTGCCACCGTGCTTGGCTCAGATAGGAATATTAATTAAAACACTGCGAGGGTAACAACCAGGATTATGTAATCTTTGGGATAAATTATAACTAATGCAGTTTTCCAGAGGCAGTGAACTTGGAGAAAAAGTTAAATTGGCCCTATTCTGACCAGTGTGGATGTAGGTTTTCGAAATCTTCATTATGCCAACCTAGCTCCACTGCGCCCTTTTATCAGATCCACATGCAGTGTGCACATAGCCCTCTTGCATTTCTCTAGTTTGGAGAACTCTTAAAAGAAAGTTGGAGAAAGAACAATAGTTACACAATGAATAGAATATATTCAACCACAACATTTTTTGGAATATTGACTAGCAAAGGAAGTAAATTAATTTGTATTTAGTATCTACATATACTTGTTAAAAAATGTTTCCCCTCAACCTGTTTTCAGTGAATATTTATGAATATTAGCTTAAAGAGGTTACATTTAACAATACTCTAAGTAGTGAGCAGGCTTCAGATAGGCTCTTATGATGGCGACAATCAATTGTTTTTATTGGAGCTATTAAAAGAGAGTCCCTTACTTTCTGGGGGCAAGCTGAACCCAATAGCTACTAACAGCAATTTTTCAGGCTTGAGAAATACAATCTTGGGAGTAGCAAAGGGATGAGTAAGTAGGAAGAAGCAAACTAAGAACTGCTGAAAGGGAGACAGTTAGGAGAAGACGGTAATGCCAGTTGGGTCCTTGGTCCCAGACACTTCGAACATGAATTGTGCAGCTTGCATCAAAGGGGCTTGTTCGTGTAAGCGTTTTGTGCTCCCATTTTTCTCACCAAGTAGGTCTCTAAACTTTTTTATTTTTCTAATTTATAGACAAAACAAATCTCATGAGACAAATACTATGTATATTTACCCAGGTACTATTGCATTAACCACTTAAGCTAATACTTTACATTTTTAAAGTTTGATTTGATTACTTTAAAGTTAATTTTTAATCTTTCCTTCTTGGGTAGTAATTCCTTTATGGGTAGTAATTATAAGACTTGAAGAATGTGAAATAACAGTATACAAGACTCCTGGGACCATATGGTATGCATTACTGCAAAGGTAAAAACACTTACTCTTCAACTTTGTGGTGGGTAAAAAGAACTAGAGACCTAGCAGGGTAATTTGAAAACAGAACATTATAATTTGTACCCAAAAGAAAACGCTATGATTCAAAACTAAAGTCAGTAAAGGTTTTGAGCAAAACTCTAGGGAAAGAGTTATCTGGGCTAGTTAAACATAATCTGAGGAGAATCGTAGTTAGTGTACACGGGCATGTGGTACTGGTTAACTTTCCGCAGAGCCAGTGTCGTGAACGTAGGATGAGAATGCTCAGCTGTCAGAGACTGTTCCTGTATTCAGCAGACATTCATTTTTCCCTTTTAATGGGCCAAACTCCAGCAGGGGCCAGACCAGGGGGCTGCGCATCGGGAAGGAGAAAGCGGAACCTTCCAGTTGGTACCGCAGTGAGCAACTCTGACTCTGGGAACATGGAACTGATCTTACCCTCTCTTCTACACTTTCCATTTGTTTAGTGTTCGTTTGAAAAATTGCTTCCAAACTGGGCAGAAAACAACAATCATTTTCTTGTCACCCACGTGATTTTCGTGATCAGGAAGTCCAGAAGGGCTTGGTAAGGCGCTTCTGGCTGAGCGTGCTAACGCAACTGCAGTCTGCTCAGGAACCTGTCTGTCTCAGGGTTTACCCATGTGGCAGCTCCATGGGGCTTACGCAGTAGGCCTAGAAGGTTCCCCTCTTACGTGAGATGGCATCCCCAGACTGACCCCAGGGATCAGGCTGGGGATGCCAGCCCTACGTGTGGGACATTTAGGACCTGTCTTTGAAAGTCAGGACACCTTTCTGCTGTACATTTGGGTTAAAGTACTCGGAAAGGCCAACCAGGCGGCCGAATAGAAGTCCTCACCCAACCCCACCCCTCGGTGGGAAGAAAGAACATGTAGGAAGAGCAGGTAGTATGAGGTAGGTGGCCATGTTTGGAAAATAAATTTGCCCCACCTTACCTCTCCCCTAGCGTGTAGCTTGTTTTTGGTGCTTCTGGACTGCACGTAGTACTATTTAAACTGAGTTTCATCTTTATCTTTACAAAGATGGATGGGTAATAATAAGGAAAATAAAAGACATGATGTGTTTTGCCTCAGGCTCTACCTCCTCCAATAGCCATGTCCATTATAAGTAAGGTGTCTGTAAATTCTCACCAGTTTCCTCTCTATTCTGGTTTGAAAACAATGGCATCCCTGGACCTAATGAGTTTTATTTCCACAGTGGTCCCTATTTACCATAGCCGTGACATTATGGCCTATTTATCTAATATTCCAGTGGCACAAATACATAGGCAAAATAGGGAATGTGCGTAGAACTTTAGAGTTAATAAAGCACCATCAAAATATTGCTCAATATATTAGATTCTTATTGGAAACCCTTATTTGTTCAGTGGCTTCTGAATGTATTTTTATATTTTCAGAAATATAGCATTTTCTAGAAGTCAGGCGGGCAGCGCACACTTGTAATCCCAACACGTAGAAGGCTGAGGCAGGAGGATTGCTGGGACTGAAGGTCAGCCTGTGCTACCTAGTGAGTTCAAGACCAGCATGAACAAGGTAATGAAACTTTGCCTTGACTGCTCCAAAAAAGAATTTCCATGAAGGGATTATGGGTGGATAGATTGTTTCCTTTAGTCTTCTTTCAGCCTTGGGTTTCTCAAATTTTCCATAATAAAGCATGGAAAAAGGAAATAATTCTACAGTTGTTACAGTCATACTCAATCATCAAAGTGACTGGATTAAAAACACGTAGTGAGGTACTGGATTGTGAGGAGCTAATCTTGTCAGTGAATAACTAGTTGATGAGTTTACAGCTGAATAAATTATTAAGAGGTTGGGCCTATGTTGAGAAAGCAGGCCTGTAAGTGTGGCTTTGGAGGGAATTTCTTTCTTTTTTAAAAATTCAATTTATTGGTGTGACTTTCACATTTACCTTGGGAAATTTGTACCTGTATATGATATATCTTGATTCTTTTTTTTTTTTTTTGAGACAGGGTTTTACTGTGTAGTTCAGGCTGGTCTCAAACTCACTTTGTAGCCCTATATCATTGCTACCTATCCAAAAACAGGGAATATGTTTCCATTTTCTGATATCTTCTTTTATCTCCTTTTTCTGAGTATTGTATTTTTCAGTGGAAAGTCTTACTTCCTTTCTTAGGTTGATTACTAAATATTTCATTTTTCATGATGCTCTTATGAAAAGTATTCTTTCCCTAATATCTCTCTTAGGACTTTGTTATTTGTATACATGAATGCTATTGATTTTTGAGTGTTGACTTTATATTCTGCTGTACTGCCAAATTTAGTCATTAATCCTAAATCTTTTGGTGGAGTTTTGGAGATTTTGTATGTAAAGTATGACATCACCAGCAAATAATGATGATTTAACTGCTGCCTGTCCTATCCTTATTCCTTTTAACCTTAATGTTTTTTAATTTATTTTTTAAGAGGGTAAAATTAAACACAACTAAACAGAACAGAACACAAGAAAGCAATGTAAGAGACATAAATTTCAAAGCAAGACAATCAGAGATCTTCACTACCTATCATATTGACTCTTGTTTTCTTCCAAATAGTTGTCCATATCTTCACATATAGAGAATTCACATGAAACAACATAGTATGGAACTGATCTGAACAGGATGAGGAAGGCGTTTTAGGTCTTCAAGACCAGACAATAGGGAAGCCAACAATGGCTGTCATAGTGTCTCTCATTCTCTTCAAAACAGCTGTCCATACCTTCATGTATGTAGAAATTAAACAAAACGAAACAGGCTAAAATCACTCTGAACAAAGAATGATAGTATTGCTGGATTTCACATCATGATGCTATGGAATCAGCACTGGGTATGGTAGTGTCTCTTTTTCTTCAAAGCAGTTGTTCATTTCATCATGAATTATATAATTGGTTCTCATAAGCTATTTATAAGTTCTATGCATGCATGAGTTTCTACATGTATATCCATCCTTTCTATATTAGAGGGGAAAACAAAACAAAGCAAGGCAAAACAAAACAAATTCCTAGAAAAACCTGAAATGAAAAAGTCATATAAAACCGCAATACAAGATGATCTACATTGGTTACTATGATGTCGCAGCAGTATATAACAATATTAATAAAAACAAAACATTGGAGATATTATAAGACTTCAAAAGCAAGTAATAATCAAACCAGAGTAGGTATCCTAGTGAATCTTGTCATCTTCAGTATAGTTGTCTATACTCTTAGATTTGATACTATCAATCATAACAGATTCAGATAAAATCAGTCAATACAAAACAGCAATCTAACAAACCAGATTCAAATAAGATCAGTCATAATAAGACAGTGTAAGTTATAAAGGGCTTCAGATTAAATTGATAGGAAATTAAGGATGATTACCATATTATGTCCTCTTATTTTTGGGATAGCTGTCCATGCTCTCAAATCTAGTGTAAGTAGACAAACTGGAACAGAATATAATCCATCTAAACAGAGTGGTGAGAATAATGTAGATTTTAAATCTTATTACCATATTAACAGTATCCTCTGCCTTCCTTTTTTACACAATTCCTCCCCTTTCACTCTCACAGGGTGCACTGCACATTTTGGGTCCCACTAACTCCCTCAGTTTTTAGATTGGATGGAACAACCTGCTATTTATCCTAACCGGTTCTGAATCTTCTGACTCCTGGGCTTGATCTCAAGTTGTATTCCTTCAGCTATAAAAGCCTCAACGTTTTCCTTCTTTATAGCTGAGTGGTTCTCTACTGCACAGAAGTATCATATCTTTCCAACTTATCTGCAGGTGCTGGTCAAGTTGCCCCTATTTCTCTCTGGTTCCCTGTCATATAGAGCATTGTTTTCTCATATTTGACTTTCTGTCCATAAACCCTCTTTCAGGGTAATTATATTTCTTATACAGAGCATCTTGATGGACCCTATCTCCTGATCTACTCTGCCTATGTTTCTTTTTGTTAGTATATCAAGGCCATCTATGTTAGATATTACAGCCAACCTTCTCTGCCTCATTTCTGCTATTCTATTTTTCTGCCATTGGTTGTCTATTTTTCTCTTTCATTCCACTGTCTGCTCCATTCATTGAGGCCTCTCTGCCACTGTTCCTGAAATCCTCATATTCTTGCTCTCTCTCTCTAGAATGTCCTTCAGTATTTTTTGTAGGGTTGGATTGGTGGTCACAAATTTTCCCAGTTCCTCTTTATCTTGCTTCTCCATTAATTTCTAGAGAGAGTTTTGCAGGATACACAATCTGCGCTGGAGCTTGTTTTCTTTCAGGGCTTGAATTACTGCACTCCAAGCTCTTCTTGATTTGATGGTCTGTGTCCAGAAGTTTGCCATGATTTTGATGGGGTTTCCTTTATAGGTGATCTCTTTCTTTTTTTTTTTTAAACAATTTTATTTAAAGAGAAAAAACAAAACAAAACAAAATAAAGGGTAGCCACAATACAGTATTCCAAGGAAAAAAGAAAAAGAACAACAACAAAAAAAACCTAAGAAATTACTGCTTGACAAATTACATACTGACTTCTTGGAAATAGTTGTTCAATTTACAAAGTTAAAACATGTAAAGTAGACATTCAAACAGTGAGACTGCTAACAGTTCTGCTCCACAATCTGACAAAAACAGCAATATGGTCATCCATCTTACCCACTCAAATATACATGCAATTATATCAAAAGGGTAGAATTAAACACAACAAAACAGAGCAAAGTGGATCACAAGAAAGCAGTGTAAGAGACAAAAATTTCAAAACTAGACAATCGGAGATATTCACTCTCTATCGTATTGACTCTTGTTTTCTTCCAAATAGTTGTCCAGATTGTCACATACAGGGAATTCACATGAAACAACCTAGTATGGAATTGATCTGAGCAGGATGAGGAGGGCATTTCAGGTCTTCAAGAGCAGACATTAGGGAAGCCAAGAATGGCTGTCATAGTGTCTCTCATTCTCCTCAAAACAGCTGTCCATACCTTAATGTGTGTTGAACTTAAACAAGGCAAAGCAAGCTAAGATCACTTTGAACAAAATGTGATAGTTTTGCTGGACTTCACATCATGACATTATGGAATCAGCACTGGGTATTATAGTGTCTCTTTTTCTTAAAAGTAGTTGTTCATTTCAACATGTGTTATATAGTTGGTTCTCGTAAACTGTTAATAAGCTCTACACATGCATGAGTCTCTACTTGTATATCTATCATTTCTGTATAAGCAGGAAAAACAAAACAATTCCAAAAAAGCATGAGGCAATAAAGTCACATAAAACTGCAGTACAAGGTGATCTACAATGGTTACCATGGTGTCTCAGCAGTATATAACAACATTAATAAAAACAAAGCGTTGGAGATATTATAAGACTTCAAAAGCAAGTAATAATTAAACCAGAGTGGGTATCTTAGTGAATCTTGTCATCTTCAGTGTAGTTGCCTGTACACTAAGAATTGATGCTATCCATCATAACAGATTTAAATAAAATCAGTCAATACAAAGTAGCAATCTATCAAAACATATTCAAATAAGATCAGTCATAATAAGACAGTATAAGTTATAAAGGGCTTCAGATTAAGTTGATAGGAAAATTAGGGATGATTAGCATAATATGTCCTCTTATTTTTGGGATAGCTGACCATGTCCTCAAGTCTAGCGTAAGTAGACAAACTGGAACAGCACACAATCCATCCAAGCAGAGTGGTGAGAATAATATAAATTTTAAATCTTGTTACCCCATTAACAATATCCTCTGCGTCCCTTTTTTAGACAATTCCTCCCCTTTCACTCCCATGGGGTACACTGCTTGTTTTGGGTCCCACTGCCTCCCTATATAGAGCAGCTCAATGGACCCTATCTCCTGATCTTCTCTGCCTGTGTTTCTCTCTGTTAGTATTTCGAGGCCCTCTATACTAGAGATTATAGCCAATCTTCTCTGCCTCATTTCTGCTATTCTATTTTTCTGCCATTGATAGTCTATTTTCCTCTTCCACTTCACTGTCTGCCTCGTTCACTGAGGCCTGTCTGCTACTGTTCCTGAAATACTCGTATTCTTGTTCTCTTTCCCTAGAATGTCCTTCAGTACTTTTTGTAGGATTGGACTGGTCATCACAAATTCTCCTAGCTCCTGTTTGTCATGGAAGCATCTTTTTTCTCCATTAATTTCTAGAGAGAGTTTTGCAGGATACATCAATCTGGGCTGGAGATTGTTCTCCTTCAGCGCTTGAATTACTTTACTCCAAGCTCTTCTTGACCTGATGATCTGTATCGAGAAGTCTGCCGTGATTTTGATAGGTTTTCCTTTATCGGTGATCTGTTTCTTTTCTCGGATGGCTTTTAATATTCTGTTCTTATATGGAATTTCTGGGATCTTGATTATTATGTGTCTAGGTGTAGCTCTGCTTTGGTTGTAGGTGGCTGGAGTTCTGTATGCTTCATACCTCTGTATATCATTTCTTTTTTCTATGCTTGGGATATTTTCCTTAATAATTTCTGTGAATAGCCTTTGTAATTCCTCTGG
>PVJX010004365.1:12338-95811 GCA_004027295.1 Dolichotis patagonum
TTAAGAGATCTTCCCTTTCATGACCCCACATTGCAAGCCTGTGTTCAATTTTTGATAGTCTATCTTTGGTTTCTTTCAAGCAGTTTTGCCAGCTTTCTATCGAGTCTTTAGTTTCCTGATAATCTCTTTGAATCTGCTTCATGAATTCTAGGTTTTTTCTGAATTCTTCATTAAATTTTTCTCTCCATTTGTGTTCCTCTATTCTTCTGTCTGTGTCTTCTTGAGAGGTGCCCAGCCTTTCTTTTATTAATCTACTTATCTCTTGTTTAATTTGAATTAATATTTCAGTTTTGGTCCCACTTATGAGGTCCTGAAGATATCTCTTTATGTTCGCTAACACTGTGTTTGATGTTGCATTTTTGCTGCCCTCAATCTCTTTTGTATTTACCTCTCCTGGATCAGTGTTCTCAGGGTTGGGGGCTGGGAGTGTTTTCTTATTTCTCCCTTTTGTCATGTTTTTGGTTCCTTCCATGCAAGTGTACAGTGTAATTCCCAGACCCTTTTCTTGTTGTTTAAGGCTCCTCTAGAGGGTGCACGCTAGGAGCTTTAGCCCTCTTCAATAGGTTATCAGAGATTAGAGTTCAGCCACAGGCAGTGTGCACTAGCTCCTCCCTTCTGGGCCAGTCAACCTTTGCAGGCCTTCACTGTTTCAGTGTGCACCGATCTCAGGTATCCCCCTCTGGGTCCCCGCCAGGGGTGCGGCCTAGTCCAAGCAGATTCCACCAATCTGCTCGGCGAGGGGAGCAACCAGCTGAAGCCACTTCCTTATGGAGTTAGGGCTGTCCTGCCCAAATCCAACATGTCGTCCAGTTGGTTTCCCCTTTCCTGTGGGAGGTCTTATTCCCATCACTCACCGCGTCCCCGAGAACTGCTAGGCTCCCTAACCTCCAACTTCAGTGTGTCTGCAGTGGGAATTCACGGTGCCTCTTGGTGGCTCGTGTGCAGAGCCGGTCCCGGCGAGCTGCACGCAGGGCTGTTCAGCTCTGTGCTCCTGCGGCTCAAACCAGTCGCTTCAGTGTGGATCGCTTGTTCAGGTCGGGCAGGAATTCAGGCGGCTCGAGGAGGGCGCCGTGCTTGCTGATCTTATCTTCACTAATAGTAGCCCCAGGACCTCATATTCGCGTGGTTTTTTGCACTTTAGTTTCTTTCTGGGTTGTGAGAGTCTATCTCTCTGTTTGGGTCTCTCCAGGGTGTTTTATTCTGGCATTTGAGCTGTCTCTCTCAGAGAGGGTCTCTCTCCTGCTACCTACCAGTCCGCCATCTTGTCTCAGGTGATCTGTTTCTTTTCTCTGATGGCTTTTAATATTTTGTTTTTATATTGAATTTCTGGGATCTTGATTATTATGTGTCTGGGTGTAGCTCTGTTTTGGTTGTAGATGGCTGGAGTTCTGTATGCTTCATACATCTGGATATCATTTCTTTTTGTTATGCTTGGGAAGTTTTCTTTAATAATTTCTGTGAATAGCCTTTGTAGTTCCTTTGTTTTGACTCCTGCTTCTTCATTCACATGTTTTATTCTTAGGTTATAGGTCCTCTTTTTGTCTTCTAGCCTTTGTATTGTTAGTGCCTGTTTCCTTGGTATTTTTAAGAGATCTTTCATGATCACACATTGCAAACCTGTCTTCAAGTTTTGATAGTCTATCCTTAGTTTCTTTCAAGCAGTTTTGCCAGCTTTCAATGGAGTTTTTAGTTTCCTGGTAAACTCTTTGAATCTGCTTCATGTATTCTAGGTTTTCTTTATATTCTTCATTGAATATTTCTCTCCTTCTTTTAGGTTCCTCCATTCTCCCACCTGTGTCTTCTTGAGAGGTGCTTAGCATTTCTTTTATTAATCTACTCATATCTTGCTTAACTTGAATTAATATTTCAGTTTTGAGCTCATTTACGAGGTCCTGAAGATATCTCTTTATATCTGCTGACGCCATGTTTGATGTTGCATGCTTGCTGCCCTCAATCTCTTTTGTATTTCCCTCTCCTGGATCAATATTCTCAGGGTTGGGGGCTGGTTTTTTTTTTTATTTCTCTCTCTCATCATGTTTTTGGTTCCTTCCATACAATTGTATAGTGGAGGTCCAAGCCCCTTTTCTTGTTGTTTAGGGTTCTTCTGGAGCACGCAGGCTAGAGGTTTCTGCCCTCTCCAGTCTGCTGTCAGTCACTGAGGTGCAGGTAGGTGCAGTGTATGCTGGCCCCTCCCCTCTGGGCCAGTCAACCCTCGTGGGCCTTCACTGTGTCAGTGTGTGCTGTGCATAGGGAATTGGTTTGGGATGGCTTATTGGGTCCCAACCAGGGGTATGACCCAGGCCAACCAGATCCCACCAATCTGCTCTGTGAGGGGAGCAACCAACAGAAGTCACTACCTTAAGGAGTTCAGGCCAACCTGCCCAACTCCAACATGTCATCCAGTTGGTCACCCCTTTCCCGTGGGAGGGTCTTATCCCAGCATTCACAGCGGATTGATGCCGGTCCCTCTCTGGCTCCATTCTCTGTTGGACTCCCCGACCTCCAACTTCAGTGCGGCTGCAGCGCCAATTCACGGTGCCTCTGGGTGGGTCGAGTGTAGGGCCGGTTCCAGGCAAGTCACACGCAGGGCGGTTCAGCTCCACGCTCAGGGCTATTCAAGCCAGTCACATTGGCACAGGTTCAGGCACTCAGGTTGATCTCGGGCACGAATTCAGGCGGCTCCGCAAGAGTGCCATGCTTACCGATCTGAACTTTCTAATGGTAGCCCTGGGACTTCGTATTCGAGCAACTCGTTTCCCTTCAGTTTCTTCCTGGGTTGAGAGAATTCATCTTCCTCTGTCCAGATCTCTCCAGGATGTTCTATTCTGGCATCTGAGCTGTCTCTCTCAGAGAGGCTCCTGCTGCCTTCCGGTCCGCCAGCTTTTCCTTCTCTCCTTATTCCTTTTATTTCCTTCTCTTGTCTAATTGTTCTTCTTTGTGTTTCCAGGACAATAATGAGAAGGAGTAGTGATAGTGGACATCCTTGTCTTGCTCCTGATTTTAGACCAAAAGTTTTCAGTTTTCAATCATTTTGATGTTGGCTTTTGACAGATTGACACAAAGACCATCTATTCTACTTTCTTTTGGCCTGTAGTTCTCTTTTTTAACTGGATCTTCCTCTGATTTTTGTATAAGAGTCTTGCTTTTTTGCAGACTGAGTTTGGGAGTATTGCTTCCATTTCAGGTTCATTAAGGAGTGTGAGGAGTAGTGGCATTAGATCTCCAAATCTAGTAGGATTCAGCAGTGAATCTTTCAGAACTCAGGCTTCTCTTCATTGGTGGTTTTTAAATTTCTTGTTCAATTTCACTGACTGATGTTGGATTATTTAGAATTTTTATGTATTTTTGATTCAGCTTTGGTAATTGATATGTATCTAGGCATTTCTTCTGTTTTTCAGTCTTATTACAGTAGAGATTCTTAAAGTAGGTGTTTATGATCTGGATTTCTGCAGGACCAGTTGTGATTTTTTTTATCTTTTAATTCCTAATTGCATGGGTTTCTGTCCTTTTTTTGTTTTTCTGATAAGGTTGGCTAAGAGTTTTTCTATTTTATTTAGTCTTTCAAAGAACCAACTCTTTTGTACCAAGGATCAAACTCAAGACCTCGTGCTTGCCAGGCAGGTGCTTAAGCCACTGAGCTAAACCCCTGGCCCTAAAGAACCAACTCTTTGATTCATTGATTCTTTGTATTTTTTTTTTAGTCTCCATTGCATTAATTTCTGCTGTGATTTTTTATAATGTCCTCTCATATGAGCTTTGGGCCTGACTTGCTCTTCTTTTTCTAGAAGCTTGAAGTTACACATTTGGTGGTTTATTTGAGCTTGCTTTGGTTTTCTGACACAGGAATTCTCTGCTATAAGTTTCCTCTGTACAGCTGCTTTCATTGTGTCCCATAGTTCCAGTTTGTGGTATTTACATTATCATTTAATGGTAGAAGCTGTGTAATTCCTTCTTCAATCTGTGACTCATTTGTTTTTTTGGAGGGTGTTTATGCTGTTTTTGTGGTTTCTTTTGCTATTGATTTCAGTTTTATTGAAGTATGATCTGATAATATACATGGGATAATTTCATTTCCTTTGCATTTACTTAAGCATGTTCTATGAGTTAGTGTGTGGTTTATTTTGGACAAAGTCCCATGTGCATCTGAGAATGTATTCTGTTGTAGTTGGGTAGAACACTTTGTAGATATCTACTGAGTCCATTTGTTCAAAGGTTTGTTTCAGCTCTGATTTTTTGTTGCTGTTGTTTTTGATCTAATTGATCTGTTTTTGACATCAGGGTACTGAGTTTCCTATTACAATTGTATTAAAACTTAGCTGATTTTTCATATCTGTTAATATTTGTTTTATAGAGTTGGGTGTGTTGGTATTTGGTGCATATATATTTACATTGTTATCTCTTCATCTTGGGTTTTTCTCTGCACAAGTGTGTAGTGACATTCTTTGTCTCTGCTGATTAGTTCTTGGCTTGAAATCCACTTTGTCTTCAAAGAGAATAGCTATCCTGCTTTTTTCCAGGTTCCGGTTTCATGGAATTTTGTTTTCTGTCCTTTCCCTTTTAATCTGTGAATTTTTTTTTTTTTTTTTTTTTTTTTTTTTTTTTTGGTAGCGGGGATCAAACTCACAACCTCAAGCTTGCCAGGCAGGTGCTTAAGCCACTGAGCTAAATCCCTGGCCCCTGTGAATTTCTTTTTGTGTTAAATATGTTTCTTGTGTGCAGAATATTGTTGGATCTTGTTTCTTGATCCATTCTGCTAACCCATTTCTTTTTATTGGTGAATTGAGACCATCTGCACTGATGGTAATCACTGTTATATATTGGCTTATCTTGTCGTATTATGTTCCTGTTGCTGGCTCCCTTTCTTCCTCCTCTGTTTAAATGCTTGCCTTGCCTGGTGGATTCATTCTACTGGGATTCCATGCAATTTCTATCTTCTTCAAGAATATCCTTCAGAATTTTTGGAGTGCTGGTTTGGTATTCACAAATTTCTTCATGTGTTGTTTATCCCTAAAGTGTTTTATTTCTTCATTAATTTAAAAATAATTTCATGGTGTACATTAATTTGAGTAGGAGATTGTTTTCTTTTAGGGCTTGAAATACTTCACTTCAAGTTCTACTTGACTTAAGGGTTTCAGTTGAGAAGTCTGCTGTGATTCTGGTGGGTTTTTCTATCGGGCCCTTGACCGAGATCCCCGATCTCCCAAGCGAGTGTACGGTGGGGGTTAAATAAAATGAGACAAGTTATATGATTTTTTAGGGCTCCAGGAGGGTCAAAACCCTTTAGTTAAGCTCAAGACTCTGAGGGCTAAGACTAAAACTTCTCTGGATTCGCCCACTTTATTAGGACAAAAGGCAGGGAAACTGAGGAATGTGCAGGTAATGAGCAGGGCCTTGGGAGTCACTCCAAAGACTTCTCCAAGTAGTAAATTATGCCAATTTAGGAGAACTGTCCTATCTCCAATTGACATTTATGGTAGGGTTGATACTGCATGAGTAGCTGTAGTCTCTATCTTGTTAATTGGGTTGGAGCCAAGTGTCTGCAGCTGTGGCCTTATCTTGCCCTTTGAGGTATCTCTGGCCTCACAGGCCACTACGGGCCTCAGCCAGGACCAGTGATTCATAGAGGTTCACTTACTATGAATCAGTTCCCATCGACAGGCAAGGGGCCGAGGCCTAGGACAGACTCACAGATAAACATAGAAAGCCAATTAGTAAAATTTAAATCCTGCTCAGAGCCATTTCGTAGTGTTCTCCAACATTTTTCTTTACAGGTGATCTGTCTTTTCTCTAATACTTTTTAATATTCTGTTCTTGTGTTGAATTTCTGGAATCTTGACTATTATACCTTGGTGTAGTTTTTTGGTTTTTGTTTTTTATTTTTTATCCTGGCTATCTGTATTTTATATGCCTGACTTACTTGTAGTCAAATTCTTTTTTCATGTTTGGGAAGTTTTTTCCATTACTTCTTAGATTTTTATGTCCTTTGTTCTGTCTTCTGATACTTTCATTGATTCCAATTAATCTTATGTCATTCTTCTTTGCATCATCTAGAAGCTGTTGGATTGGTTTTTCACAGTCCCTCGCTATTTTTAAGAAGTCTTTCATTTGATGATCCCTAATTGCATACTTTATAGATCTGATATTCTATCCTCACATTGGTTGAGTCTGCTCAACCAATTGTGTGTTGGTAGAATTGTTGATCTCCTGATACCTGTTTGAATCTATTTCATGGAATCCAGTTCTTTCCCACGCTGGGCATTCATGTTTTTCATCACTTTCCTAAGCTCTTCTATTTTTTTTTATCTATACCCACCCACAGTGCACTAACCATGTCCTTCATTATGGTCATCATCTCTTTAGTTATCTGTGTAATTATTTCTGATTTTTTTTCTAGAGAACTCATTCATCTGCTTGGTTAGTTCCACTACTACCAATTCAGTAAATTCAGCTGAGTGGCTTTTGATTTCTTCTACTTCCTTGGGTGAGCAAGAAGTCTAAGATTGCAGCTTGCTTCTGTGTCTTCTCATTTTTTTATATTTTTATATATTTTTTTCATTGATGCTTATAAATTGCTTGCAGTAGGTAGCTTTATTGCTAGATCTCCTCAGGGAATGACTACTTTTTAGAGATGTCTTCTAGGTGTAGTGACTTTTAGTTTTTGAGTCTGTCCTAAAATCCTGCCTCTTCAATTTACTAGGGATGAGAGGTTGCTGGTTGTTTGGCCTAGCACTCAGCTCTTTGGATTGGACTATGGTATTGTTTATGAACCCCAGACAATCTAAATACTGGCAACAAGAAAGAACACACTTCACCCACTACTGTGAAGTAGTTGACGACAACTACTTCACCTTGGCTAAAGTAGTACAGTCAGTAATAACAATAGCATTAAGCACAGTACAGAAAACAACAAACTGTGGTAATAACTTGTCACCTTTAACCATAGGTTCAAGATTTATAGTAAATAACAAAATCTAAAAAAACCCCAAAATTATATGCAGTAAATAGCCCCTAATAGCTCCTATACAGAGTGATTTTTACCCTCAGGGAAGAAAATTTAAAAGAGATAAGAGGAAAAAATAGAAAAATAAAACAGGAAGAGAATAGAAGCAAGGCCAAAGAACAAAGGAAGATTACTCAATCTTTGGGAAACTGATGAAGAAGACAGAAGGGAAAGAAAAAAGGGAAAAGCCACAATAAGAAATAAACAGAAACACAGGCAAAATGAATCAAAAAACAAGATTCATCAACATGAGGTACACAAGAAACACATTAACTCCAAAGGAAATGTATAGACTGAACGTCAAAGGAGAGAAAACAATGTTCCATGTGACAGGAAACCATAAAAAGACAGGTTTCTTGCCCATCATCCACAGAATGGATAAGAAAACATACAGCATTTCTATACAATGGAAAGCTACTCAGCTATAAAGAAGGATAATCACAAGGTTCTTGTAGGTAAATGGATGCAACTTGTGATCATGCTCTTGGGTGAAATGGTTCAGACCCAAATAGGTGAACATTATGTTGTCTCCCTAGTACAAAACTGAAGGAGTTAGTGGGGTCCAAAATGTACATTAGATTTTGTGAAAGTGAAAGGGAAGGGAACATCTAAAAACAGAAAGTGGTAGCCACTGTTAAATCCCTATTATTTTGATTTAAAGTCCTGTATCATTTTCCTTCTTTTGTTTTTATTGGTTTTATTGCTTTTCTTGGTTTGACTTTATTATATATGATGGCATGGGCAGCTATTTTGAAGATAACATGATATATTATGGTAGCCACTGTTGATTTCCTAGTGTCTTGTTTTGAAATCCTGTATGACTTTTACTCTTTTGTTTTGATTGGTTTCATCTGCTCTGTTTTATTTGATTTTAATATGTCTGATGGTATGGACAGCTGTTTTGAAGATGACTAAAGGCATTATGGCAGCCACAGGTGATTTCCTATTATCTTGTTTTGAAGTTCTGCATCACTTTCACTGTTTTTTTTTTTAAACTGGCTTTATTCTGTTTTATTTTATTTGGTTTTAGAAGTAAGCAAAATAAAATAAAACAAAACAAAAACAATATTCCCACTCATGAAAAAAACAAAAGCAACCAAAGAAGAAAAAAACAATAGCAAAGAAAAAAAAAAGAGATTTCTCTGTGATTCGAAGCCTGTGATTTTCTTCCGGCATCTACAGCTTTATGTTAGGGTTCGATTCAAGGTGTATCTCCACAGTCACTGGCAAACAAAGGAGGCAGATGTAGCCCACATCTGTGCTGGATGATCCCAGCCCACAAGCAATATGACAGGGTAGGGTGGCGATTTCAGTGCTTTCAACTCCACGAAACTTCAGGGTGAGTTTACCACTGGTTGTGGGGTTGGGTTCTGAGCTCTTCAGCCTACAACACTCTGGCTGTCTCTTGTAGGCCTGGTCTCAAGTCACTGACCCTGGAAATCTCGCACAGTTTTACCCGGTCACTGGAGCCCTGAGATGAAGCCAGCCCAAGGCTGCTGCAAGTCTAGGTTTCAGTTGGACCCTCCCTAATACAGCATCTGATTAATCACTGTCTCCAGGGGACACTGCAGTAGCTCTGACTGGAGCCATTCACCAGCTGTCGTAGCACCCAGTATCCACTGCTCCTTTCCCAGTGGTCCATTTCTCCATGGAAGCCTCTGGAGTCACCCCCCTTACTGTGTCTCTAAAAATTCGAATCTCCTCTCTCATGACATGAGCCAGGAGTCAAAGTTTCGGTGTTGAACTCTGTCTCTTCCCTGTCCCCGTGGGCTTCGGTTCTCCTTCAGATCCTTCCTGGGCCCTGGGGATCACCTCACTCTTATTTTTCTTCCCCAAGTTGTTATATTCCAGTGTCTGCATTCCAAATCTTGGAGAGGCAGATTTGCTGCTGTTTCCTGCTCTACCACTTTTGCTACATATTTTCTTAAGCTGTTTCCCACTCAGTCTGTGTATTAGTCACTCGCCCATTGCTGGGACAAAATATCCAGCACCAGTAAACTAAAGGAAGGTGTATTTTCCCTCACAGTCTTAGCAGTTTAGTCAGCTGCTCCAAGGAGAAGCAGCATGGCAGATGGGCAGGAGGAAGGAAGGCTGCTCACACTATGGCAGCCAGGAAGCAATGACATAAAGGAGGAGCCTTATCTAATTTATAGTCTGTTGAAGGAAGAAGCAGTAAGCAATATGAGGCCACAATGTCAGGGAAAAGTAGTACCTGTACTTGGTTTCAAGTTCAGACTCCTGGATATTCCCAGTCTAGATCTAGCTATACTAGGGACAAAACTTGCTTTGGTTTTGGCCTACAGAGCCACTGATCGAACCTTGGCTTTTTTTTCCCCCAGAGGAAAAAACACCAAGGAAAATAAAACAGAATAAAATCAATCAAAATAAACCAGAATAAGTGATATAGGACTTCCAAGCCTTTTGAAATCAACAATAGTTACCACAATGCTGTTGTTGTCTTCAAAATAGCTGCAGATACCACCTTCAGACATACTAAAACTCAAACAGAACAGGATAGGAGAGAAACAATAAAAACAAAACAATGGATGCAATAAAGAACCTCAAAACAAGCCAGTAGTAAATATATAATGGCTTCCAAAACATGTCTTGCTACATTTTAAATAGCTGCTCATGCTGTCAGAGTTAACATAAAAGAAAAAAAAAAAAACAAGAGAGAATAAACCCCAATCCAACAGAAAACGCAATGAAAATGATATGGTTTCCGGGGCGGGGGTGGGGGGGATCTCCGTAGTCTGCGAATGGCGCTGACTCCCAGAGAGAGGCTTGGGTCTGGCTCTCCCCAAGCCAGCGGCAGCCCGAGCATGGCCAAGCCTTGGCTTTGACAGAGCAGTGAGTTCCAAAAGGTCTCCAACTCAGCAGCTGTATCTAGATCTACCATTATTACCAGCAGCTGTTCGTAGTTGCTTCCTTACCAAGAAAAAATCATTAGTAGCAGCATATAATATACCTCTTTGAGAAATTGACATCCTCCCCCATGCCTCTTAGAGGCCAAGGTTTGCCTGTCCCACTGCTCCTGTCTCCCTCAAAAGCCACTTACCTCACCCAAATGCATGGCCAGCAAAGACCGGCACCATTGTCCAGCATAGCAACTATGAAGACCCGAGCATCCTTTGGGCCAATTTCTCCGAAAACCTTGCAACCTCTCTTAATCTCCGCTATGACATGGACGTTTTGTGGACTCAGAACTGCGAAAACTTCTGCCAAACGCAGTGACCTCTAAACCAAGGCAAAATATGGCCTGATGACAAAATTTAAAAGGTTTGCTAGAAGATAGCTGGTTATGACCCTCTAGAGTTTACTTTTGACTATCATTCCTTTTGAATATTACAGTGTACAATGACTTCTTACCTATGAAGGAAAGGGAGTTTTCATACTGACTGTACATAAGAAGAAACCAAATTGGTTAGACATTCAGTGATTTTCAGTAAGCATACTCTCTGTCTTTTACAGACTAAATGAAGCTTGTTTCTAAATTTAAATAATGACGAGCAGCTTCTACCAAGGGACTCTTTTCTTTTAATAAGATTATTAATCTTTTGCTCACAATTACTGGAATTTTTTCTTTCGCACGCTGGAGATCAAACCCAGTGCTTTGTTTATGCTAGGCAAATGATTTCCTCTAAACTATACCCCAGGCTGTGGATATTTTCTGAAATCCCATGGAAAAAAAGTAGATACATTTCTCGATAGAATCAGGTTTTATTCATCTTCAGAGATATTCAGAGCCACAGTAGACCACATAAATGACGTTGTTGATTTCACAATTTTTTCCTCTTAATCACTCAGAATTAGAAGTCTCATTAAAATGTGCTCTAAAATTCCCAAGGACAATGTTTTCTAGAACTGGGTGGATATGTTTTCTCTGGTAGTAGTGACCTTAAGAAAAAGACTTTATTTCACTGTCTCAAAGAGACAAGCTGTAGTAATTGCCAAACACATGTCCTGACAGTAGAGGAGGTCACCATAAACCATTTCTATGGGCGCAAATGGCCATTTTGTGTCAGCATTTCAGAATCTCAATCCGACCTTTCCTACCTTTGAGAAATGTTCCAGTGTAAGGGGCTTGCGGGAAGGAAGAGCTCTCTATCACACTGGACGATTCAGAGAAGCCTGATGCGTTGCTCTCCCAGTGGGGCCTGGACTCTGTGTGAGACGCACCTGCCCTGACTCTGTCTTGAAAGACAGCACAGGAATCACTGAGACTGTGGTAACTGCTGTGGCCCCAGGGATGGTGACAACATGTATTCACCTTCTCTCTCTTTCTGGACAGTTTCACACTTAATCCTTAAGATCTCTGGGGAAAAAAAAAGAAAAAAAAGATCTTTGGCTTCACAGATATCAGTTCTCTGCCTGGTGTCTTTGGTTTTGGTAAAAATACCTGAGTGGTGTTGATGCAATTAAAGCAGTTTGCCTTTTAACCTGTATGTTAAATGATTATTGGAATTTGAGATTGCAACTGTTTTTCTGGTAGTCCCTGAAAATCAGCTCAACATTCTAAAAACTGTTGGTGGACTGGAGTGTGAATTTTCCATCTCCCTCTCTTTGAACTGAGTTATTGGTGGTGTTTATTGTGATCCCAAGATTTAGAAATGTACTCACTTGTTGGTTACATATCATCTTGGTAGAAAAAGGTTACGGGACAAAAAAAAGTCTAATTGCAGTTATGTGAAGAAAATTCAAAGTGAAAATACAGAACAACTAAAGAAAAAGAAAATTGAGGGAAAGGAGGTTGAGGTCAATACCCACAGAGTTATCCCAACCATACTGAAAAGGACCGGATGATAACTTTTGTTTTTACACCAATAGCCACGATGTGGGCTGGGGATTTAGCTCAGTGGCTTAAGCGCCTGCCTGGCAAATGTGAGGTCGTGAGTTTGATCCCCGGTGCCAAAAAAAAAAAGTAAACCAATAGCCATGATGTACTAATTCTTCTCCCTTTTCTTTTGTTAAACTTGTTGTTGTTGTTGTTTTCATTTTTTGAGACAGGGCCTCACTGTATAGTTCAGGCTACCCTTGAACTCACTATGTGGCCTAGGCTGGCCTCAAACTCACGGCAATCCTCCTACCTCCGCCTCCCAAGTGCTGAGATTACAGGTATGCACCACCATGCCTGCTTAATTCTTCTCCCTTTTTATACAGCAAAATAAATTTAAAAATGGACAGTTTTATTTTATTTTCACTTTTTACTTCTAATCATGTAAAATATAGGCTTTATGAGAAAAACAAACCTCTTCTGACCCTAGAATTGATCTCTTTTGTGCCAGGGTAATGCCAAAAGTACCAGGATTGCTGAGATTTTAAACAGCAAATAGCACAACTGTCCATTCGTGCTTTATTCATTTCACAGCCTGACATTGGCTTTATTGTAATGTCACGATGGCCAACCAGTGGCTAATTACTCCAGAATACATTATGAGTTCTAATGCTTCTTTTTCTGTAAAGAGTCCAACCATATCTCCTGCCTCACTGGAGTCTGTATTCCCTATTCCGTACCCTGCTCTTTTTGGGTGAGAGTACTAGGAGTTGAACCCTGGGCCTTCACTGAGCTACATGCCCAGTTCTTCCTTTTTTTTTTTTTTTTTGTTTTGTTTTGTTTTTTTGAGACAAGGTCTTACAAAGTTTCCAGGCTGGACTCAAATTTGTAATCTTCCTGCCTCCGCCTCAGAGGGTGGGATTACACGGTTGCAGCATTAGGCCCAATTCCACAGTGCTCTTTGAAGCATCCCTCGATTTATTCAAAATTTTTATATCTCCTTGGTATATAATATGGGCATTACTGTTTAATTGTTGAAACTGCCTAATTTCTTCTTTAATTTCTTCCATGACTCATTGATTATTTGCCATGGGTTTGCATAGTTTCTATGGTGTCTTTTGCCATCAATTTCTAGCCTCACTGCACTATGGTCTGATATTTGCATGGGTTATTTCAATTCTTTTGCATTTATTTGAGCATGCTCCATGGGCTCGTACTGTCTGTGGTCTATTTTGGAGAAAGTCTCATGTGCTGCTGAGAAGAATGTGTACTCTGTTGTTGTTTGTTGGGTGGAACACTCTGTAAATACCTACTAAGTCTATTTGTTTGAAGGTTTCATTCAGCCTGGTATGTCTTTGCTGAGTTTTTGCCTAACTGATCTTTGTGAAGTATTGAGATCCTCCATTACAGTGGTGTTGGTGTCCATACGATTTCTCATGCCCACGAATCCATTGTTTTACAAAGTTGGTTGTGTCAGGGTTTGCTGTGTACCTGATTGTTAACTCTTCCTGGTGAGCTATTCCCTTAACCAATATGTAATGATATGCTTTATCTCCTCTGAGCAGTCTTGGCTTGAAATCCACTTTGATATTACAATAACAACTCCTGCTTTTTCCAAGTTTCTCTCACATGAATGTTGTTTTCCATCCTTTGATTTTTTTTTAAATCTGTATCTTTTTTAATTAAATGTGTCTTTTGTACACTGCCTGTTACTGGGTTCTGTTTCTTGATCCATTCTCCCAGTCTTGATCTTTTTTCCTGGGGACTGGAGAGCATTCACACTGAAACTTCTTACAGAGAAGTGCTGACTCACTCCTGTCATTGCGTTATTTTCCTGTTGCTGATGTCCTCATGGTTTCCCTTTTGCTTAGCTGCTCATCCCACCAGGAATAGCCATTCTTTTTGACATATTGGCATTACTGGTATCATTGCTTCTTTCCAGGATATCCTTAAAAGTATTTTGTTAAAAAAATGTATGTTTTGGTGGTCATGAATTTCTTGAGGTGCTCCTTGTTGTGGAAATACTTTGTTCTCCATCAAGTTTAAAGTAAAGTTTTGCCAAATACATAGCCTGGGGTTGGAAGTTGTTATCGTCTAGGGCCTGAAACACTTCACTGCAGGCCCTCCTGGCCTTTAAAGCTTGTGTTAAGAAGTTTGCCATAATTTTCCTTTTAAGACAGGTTTTCCCTATGTGCTTCAGTTTGGGCTGGCCTTGAACTCCTTATGTAGCCCAAACTGGCCTCAAACTTGCAGCAATCTTACTGCCTTCACTTCCCAGTGTGGATACACTGGTGGTTACAGGTGCATACCACCACACCCATCTCTTCCATGATTCTCTTTAGTTTACCTCTGTAGGAAATTCATTACCTTTCTCTAATAGCTTTTAAAATTTTGTCCCTGTGGCTTGAAGAGGTTCTCTTCTGGTTATGGCTATCTGAGTGAGGTTCTATATGCCTCATTTATCTCTATGTTTGTTTCTTTCCTTGTATTTTGTAAGTTTTCTGCCACTATTTCTGTGAAATGGTTTTTTGTGTTATCGTCCAATTTTTTGGTTATTAAAGTTATTCTTAGATTAATATTCTTTGCATCATATTGCAATTTTTGGATCCATTTTCAACCTCTCTTGTTTTTAAGATGTCTTTGAGTATTTTGTCTTTGAATATATTATCTTGTAGATTTGAGATTCTGTCCTCTCATTGGTCAGTTGTACTGCCATACTTTTGGCATGATTTTTAATCTCTTAGGTTATTGACTGAAACATCTTCATGGACTCATATTTTGGTAAATAGGTCATTCATGTTTAATACTTTTAACTCATCAAGTTTTTTATTAGTGTGTGCTGAAAGTTTCTTCATCCTTTTGGTTATTACTTCCATTATCTGTTTAGTTATATCTTCTGTCATCCCACTGACTGCTTCCTTGAACTGCCTTCTAACTTCCCCTGCTATCCTTTCAATTAAAAATTTGAATGTGTAGTTTATGCTATTCTATCCTTTGGTACACCCTAGATTGATGTTGGGTGTTGGGAGGCATTTTATTGCTTTTTCTTTCTGTGTGTCTATTGTATTATTTTGTACTAAGGTGTGTAGATGCTTGTAGTCCAAGGAGTTTGTTACCAGTATAGAGATGCCTTTAGCTGCTTTTCAGTGATGTACTTTCAGTGTAGTTAACTATAATCCTTTGCCACAACACCAAGATCTGACCATTTGGTCAGTCTGAGAGGTGAAGATGCTATGATCCTTTTTGGGTGGTGTCACCCACACCCAGGGTGACCTTTCTTATCATCCATACCCAGAACTATGCTAAACCAGTCAGTGGACTAAGTAAGTAATTGTGCACCCTTAATCCCAGCATCACATCCTTAAGCACAGTATTGCACGCACTAGATCCAGCCACCTCTGAAAAACCCATCTATGACCACATGAGGCTTTGAGGGGACATCTAGACACAAGCCATAACATATATTCTATATGAATAACATATATTCTAATATATAAATATATATTATATTCACATTACAATCAGTAGGATGGTTCAGATATTTGGTTGTTCAGATATTTAGTTATTGATTTAAATGACTACTAAAACTGGCTAACTTAATGTTTTTTATAAATGTTGTTTAAAGTTCATACTTCTGTGGCACACATACTATTTTTCAAATATGAATTTGTAAAGAATGCTGATTTATTTTGAGTTCACAAAAGTTATCTACTCCAGATAATGGTGTTAAGTACATGGATCATAAAAATGACTTTAGTTTGGTAAATGTTTTGTTTTACTATCTACATATTTACTTATCTTCTTAAATTATAAATTTTCTCTGTAGTGATAAAGAAATTGAAATTCTAAGGTGATAAATATAAGGAGAAAGAGATATAATAATTGGGGCAGCTATTGGCTGCTCTACTGTTTTTAGTATTTATTAGTCATACTGTATTAATTTATAAAATTTTTATCTTTCAAGCTTCTACTTAAAATTCACTGACATCACGGTGAATGAAAACAATAATATAATACATTAGAAAATGAAGACTTGCATTTAATTAAGGGACTCTTCTGATCATGTATTTAGAATTTGGAGAATATTGTATTACATATCCTAAAAAGAAAAAACAAGGAAAGAGCAAATAAACCTATACAACACAAAGTAACAGTGGAAAAATGAACAAGACAAGAGTTGAACCCTGTTGGAACTCATCCTCTAGTGAGAGAGCAGGTTAAATTTGCACAATAAAATATGATGAATGCATTTTCCATTGCTATGGTAACCAAGACTTGAAGCACAACCTCCTGGGAAAGTTGATGAGAATCCACTTAACTTAGTCTCAGATGAGCATGAGCAGAACATGAGGCTGTGTTCTCAGTTTCTGATATATAAGGCTAGTGAATGTTTTAAGCTCTAGTCATCAATTAAATGCACATTTTCACAATCCTTTCCTGTCCACTAAAACAAGTAGTAGATCTGAGTGTACTCAATGTTCCAATAGGTTTTAAAACAACAAAAATAAGTCTTTTTTTAAAAAATAAAATATTTGTTCACACTTTTGTCATAAGTATCCCAAACTGACATTGCATAGTAATTTCTAAGCTTATAGCTCCTAGAATCACAAATGAGTATTGAGCTAATGTATAATAGCTTTTTCCAGTTTCCTCCTCTATATATATGGCAGGTACATACTAAACCATGGATCTTAGAGCCCTGAAAACCGACGATTAGGAACTTAGTGCACTGCTAAGAAGTCTTGTGGGTTTGAGAGGCATCATTGTCACTTTGCTGTCTCTGGGACAAAATACCCAATGCTCACAGTTTAAAGGATGAGCGTTCTTTCAGCTCATTGATTCATTCCCAAACCTAACCTGGAATGCGGAGGTAAGCTGCGCACCCCTAGCAGCAGGGAAGCAGAGAACGGGATAGGAGTGGACCTTTCCAGGTCATGGGGTCACACCTGAGTGACCACCTCCAGCCAGAGCAGCAAGAGCCCAACCACAGATGGACACACCGAGCGTATAGCATCCCAGCAGTCAGGCATCCACCAAACACATGGGACTTTGGGGCAACTTTTCAGATCCACACGATGACAGGAGGTTATCAAGTTCCTTGAGACGTAGTCTTCTCACCTGCAAAATGCAAATAATGGTAACTGCTTGTGCTTCCTCCAGGACCCGAGACATGGGGGCACTGAATAACGCGTTACAGCCTTGGACTCCTTCCCTTCATAATTGAGGAGGCAAAGCAGCAGCGTCTGCACCTTGAGGCCTCAGAAAGAGATTAGCAAAACAACAATTATAGTTTGTGTGAGCGGCTTACTTACAGGGTTGGGGACATGACATGACCCTTCTTACAAAGTAATGTTAACATGTCATTGTGTATTTACTAGCAGGAGACACAGACCTGAGGTCAGAGAGAAAGGATTCTATCCCTGAAAATACAATAGCAGCACAAACCTAGGAGACAGTGCATAAAGAACTCGCACTGCACCGGAGCTTGGGAAATTCACGCTCTGCGTGAAGGTACTGGGAATCACACTCGGGGCTTCACAGGCCTCACACCCCAGCCGGTGTGTACTCCCAGCCTATTGTTTCAGCAACACCTTAACTTGTCTTAACACTCTGCTCCCTTTCATGGAAGGGCCCTGGAGTGTTCTCAGGACTCTTGTCACTCTAAGGACAGCAGGGGATACACTGAACACTTCATGCAGCCAGAGCCCTCATCACTGTTCCTTTAAAAATCCTCCAAAACGCTTCATTGCAATTAATTGTGCCATAAAATAGGAAAATGTCAGCTGTGTTCCCTGGGTGTGGAAGGCAAAGGAAGTTGAGTCATTGTCAGAAAGAAAATCTTTTGGAGAAATCACGAGACACCTCCCACTGGCAGGCAAGTCCTGTCAGTCGTCTTGAGTCCCTAGCAGATTAGCACTGAACTGGCCTCCTCCCCCCTACCCTGCCCACCCCACACAGTTCGCTCTGTATCCGGGCTGACCTGGAATTCACTGTGCACCCCAGGCTGGGCTGAGGCTCCCGACCCTGGGCTCAGCCTCCCTAGTGCTTGCTGTCTTTTCAGAGCCCACTTTCTCCCTCCCTCCCTCAGGATCCCCACGGACTCCATCCCTCCCGCTCTCGCCCCCCAGCCCCTCACCTGCTTGTTTTATCTTCCACTCTGGCTCAGGCCCGAGGGTCAGAGAGGACAAGTGGAGGAGGGGGACGGTTGCTTCTCAAACCCATGAAGAATGGGCAAGAGCGAAAAGTGGTTGCCTGGTTCAGGCTCCAGGTCATAATCAAGACAAACCAACCTGAATTTCAGTATTGAGTGTTAAGTCTAGTGTGTAATTTTGTTAGTTAGGTTTTTTGTTTGTTTGTTTTTACTTTTTATGGTATTGGTACATGTTAGATAGACATAATGATCACTTTCATCACAAGGAATCTCTGCCTGTAAGTGACATATCTTACTTCATTTTTTCCCATTCTCTTCATCCCTCCCTTCAACCCTGCTTCCCTTCTGTATTTACAAAGCTTTGCTTCTATTTTATCTTTCTGTTCTTTTATTTTCTTGTCCCTTCTTTTCTCCCCGCCTCCTCCCTCCTCGTTCTCCTCATTTGAATATTTAAAGGAGCATTATTTTTTCTCCTCAGGTCTTCTTTGGATTATCCTGGCTTGCAGCAGGCCAGGTAGAGATATAGTTAACTGTCCTGCAGCAGAAAGACTGGGAGGAGGCAGGGTCTCTGACCAAAACTACAGTTTCCTGTGTGCGGTGGGCTCATAGCAGCGTTCCAGTGCCTTTCTGTATCTCCTGACCCGTCAGCCACAGTGATTGGGCTCCGCCTTTGCTAACATCCTGTGTCACAGAGTACATAACAGGATTCTCAAATTGCCCTGTCTTTATAGTCGCTCTAGAGCCTTTCTTTTGTTTATGTGCCTGTGGTGCTAGGGATTGAATTTAGGCTCTTTGCACTGAGCTCCAGCTCCAGCTCATTTTTTACCTTTCATTTTCAGATCTGTTCTTTCTAAGCTCCCCAGGGTAGGCTCCAACTTGCAACCCTGGTGCCGCAGCTTCCCAGAACACTGGTTTGCTTGCTTGCTAGCTTGCTTGCTTTGTGTTTAAGCGAGCATCTCGTTCTGTAGCCCAAGCTGACCTGGTACTCACTATGTAGCTCAAGCTGTTCTCAACTCTTGACGCTCCTGCCTCGGCCCTCGCAGTGCTGGAATCACAGGCGGCAGCACCACACCCGTGCTGGTTATTGCTTGCCAGCGAGGCGTATTCACTCCACCACAGATCTGATCTTGAAGGACTAGAACCAAGTAGTGAAATCTTTTATAGGATCTGCCTCATTGAAGGCAAAGAAAGTAACGAAAGTTCTATAAGGCATTCTCTTTTCTGTAAGGATTTCTGTGTCCTGCATTTGATCTTCAGTGTCAAGCATGGAGATAACTTCAGTGACCTCGGCCAAAGAACAGAGAGACTCTCTGATGACCGCACAGGATGAGGCTGCCCAGGTATGCGTTTCTCAGAGCCAGTTCCCATGCTAAGAACGGCCGGACTGCTCGGCCGCCCTGCTCCTAGTTCTTCCGGGAATTCTTTGTAGCTCCATAACTCAAAATAGCTCATGACTTCTGGATTTATCAACTTGAGATAACGTGTACTAATAATGATTTCTAATCCAAATTATTTTGCATGCTTTCCAGTTTTTCCATCCACTTCTTCTAAACTAAATAATTGTTTGATTTTTGTCAGACATTCCTAGGTGTGCAAATAGGGAAGTTCCTTAATCCTCTGTGGCTCAGTTTTGCTACCTGTCAAATGGAAAACACTGTAGCACTTCCAAAGATTGTTGGGGCCAGGGATATAACTCAGCGGCACAGTGCCTGCTTGGCAAATGGGAGGTCATACATTCGATTCCCTGTAAAAAAAGAGAAAGGATTGTTATGAGGACTGAGTGATTAATATGTGTAAAGTGCTTAGCAATGTGCCTTGCCTGGCACACAATAAATTATATGTAAATAATCACTATTACTGGTACCATTATTTGTTTCAAACTGTTTCGTTTATAAGTTTACATGCTGTGTATGCGTGTGTGTGTATATACACGCACACTAAGGACTGAAACGAGGGCCTTTACAGTGAATACACTGAACTACATGCTTAACCCTTTTTAAAATTTTGTAAAAAGTTTTAAAAATTTTAAAACAAGGTTTTGCTAAGTTGCTGTCTCCCAGGCTAGGCTCAAACTTACAACCCTTCTCTCTCAGCCTTCCAGAGTGCTGGGATAACAGGTGTGCACCACCACACCAGGCTTAACTCAGCAAGTTTTCATTTTGATTTTTTTAAATTTTATTTTAAAAGAGAGTAAAATTAAATGCAACAAAACAGAACAGACCGGGACATAAGAAAGCATAAATTTCAAAGCTAGACAACCAGAGATCTTCACTATCTGTCATATTGTCTCTTGTTTTCTTCCAAATGGTTGTCCTTATCTTTGCATACGGGTAGCTTGTACTAAATAACATAGCCAATCTTTTCACAAGATGTGTAGTTCACTGGCTCCCACTTGCTAAGGTGGGGGGGAGGACACACACTGGACGACAGGCTCACAGCTGCCCCCCAGAGAGGAGAGGAGCTCCTTGTTCTCCCGGCACCCCGCGTCAACCGCACCGTGCAAGTCCCAACACGCCAGGGTCTCTCGCCTGCAGGCCCCCCGAAGTCCACTATACTCACCTGCTATTTCTTTCTGATGAATTGACCATTCCATTTCCAAAGTTCTGAAATGGCCAACAGACCACAGAAAGAATTCTGTTAGGCTCCTGTTTGAAACCAGCAGCTACAGCGATCTGCTGGCCTTGCTTCAGGGCCACAGCAAATTTTCAAACATTACTATCCGATTCACTCCGTGTCTCCTCTCTTCTTCCCAACCTTGCTCCCTCCAATTTAGAGGAATTAAATAATTCGGTTAAATGAGTTCTTAATTCATTTTTTCTGTTCTGTAAACAAAATTAAGCTTCCCATGTTTTGTACAGATTGATTTTGAAAATTGAAACACCAACAAAATAACATTTATATTATTATAATAATGTTAACATTGCTTTCTATACAGTGAAGTAGAATAAGATTATACTTTGTTCTAAGTCTAATATCATTAACCTCTACCAAAAATGTTCCAAATATCAAAGTTTTTTTAGTCATATTAAATTCACTATTCAAATCATTCCATAGTTCAGTTTGTTTTGTATTTAAACAACCATTTCTATGCATGTTTTATTGCTTTGTGTCTTTCTGGTCTTTTTTCTTACTGAGGAAAAAAATAATCCTGTACTGTATGCTTCAGGTTATACAGCCTGTGAAAATTACTGCCTTTTGCTGTGTTGCTCCCTTTGATTCCTTGCTTCCATCTGGATAAACGTTGCTTTAATTTTCTCCTGGCTTAGCTTGTTTTCATGTTCTTAAGTTTCAGTTTCATTCCATATTTTCTAAATTATGTATTTACATAAATGTGCTCCTAGATGTAAGGGCACAGACAGCTATCCCAAAAATAGCAGGATATATTATGGTAATCATCTTTAATTTCCTATTAACTTAATCTGAAGCTCTGTATAACTTACACTGTCTTATTATGACTGATTTTATTTGAATCTGGTTTGTTAGATTGCTCTTTTGTATTGACTGATTTTATTCAAATCTGTTATGATTGATAGCATCAAGTCTAAGAGTATAGGCAACTCCACTGAAGATGACAAGATTCACTAGGATACTCACTCTGTTTTGATTATTGCTTGCTTTTGAAGTCTTATAATGTCTCCAATGCTTCTTTTTTATTAATGTTGTTATATACTGCTGCAACATCATAGTAACCAATGTAGATCATCTTGTATTGCGGTTTTATATGACTTTTTCATTTCAGGTTTTTCTAGGAATTTGTTTTGTTTTGCCTTGCTTTGTTTTGTTTTTCCCTCTAATACAGAAAGGATGGATATACATGTAGAGACTCATGCATGTGTAGAACTTATAAACAGTTTATGAGAACCAATTATATAATGCATGATGAAATTAATAACTGCTTTGAAGAAAAAGAGACACTACAGTACCCAGTGCTGAATCCATAGCGCCATGATGTGAAATCCAGCAATACTATCATTCTTTGTTCAGAGTGATTTTAGCCTGTTTTGTTTTGTTTAATTTCAACATACATGAAGGTATGGACAGCTGTTTTGAAGAGAATGAGAGACACTATGACAGCCATTGTTGGCTTCCCTATTGTCTGGTCTTGAAGACCTGAAATGCCTTCCTCATCCTGTTCAGATCAGTTCTACTATGTTGTTTCGTGTGAATTCTCTGTATGTGAAGATACAGACCACTATTTAAAAGAAAACAAGAGACAATATGATAAATAGTGAAGATCTCTGATCCTCTTGCTTTGAAATTTATGTCTCTTAGTTGCTTTCTTGTGTTCTGTTTTGTTGTGTTTAATTTTACCCTCTTTAAAATAAAAAAAATTAAAAATAAATAAATAAATAAATAAATGTGCTCACAAAAGATGATTTGGAGATCACAAATACTTCAGAACCTAACTGATATTACTGATGTCCCTGCATCAGAATTTGATAGGATCTGCCCACGTCAATTAAGAACATAGATATTTTGTAGTGAAATGAGGCATTTGTAGCTATGTATTCTACTTTAGATTTCTATCCTCTCCCAGTAAGAATTCCTTAGGTAATATAAATCCCACAAACTATGCTTTCCTCTTTTTGTAGTCCTGTCTCTCCTTTGGTTATCAGCTCATGTCTTCTATTCCATGTCGTTTGTGGCTTCTCTTTGGATGGCTAAATAGATGGATGCCCTTTTCAGCATCATTCTGGGCATCCTTCAACTTGTGCATGGGAAGGAACTCTATGAATGCAGAGGTTACTGTCATAAGCAATACCTCTAGCAACCCTTAATGTAGTTGATCTTAAATGTCCCACAAAGATCCACGTGTTGAAGGCTGGATCCCAGTCCCTAGTGCTGTTGGCAGTGACGGCACCATTAGGAGATGTGATGGTTAAGTGTAGCGTCCACTTGAATAACCAGTACCTAGCAGGTTAGTTTAACACGATTCTGGGTATGTCCAGATGATGGGCTTACTGAAAAGGGAAGACCCAGCCATGGTGTGAGTGGCACCAAACAATAGGTTGTGGCATTGGTGGAATAAAAAGGGAAAGGAGAAGGAAGACTGATTTCTGCTGCTTCAGAGGAGTTCAAGTCTTTACTACTACTTTTGGACATCTGTCTCCAGGCTTCTATCACAGACCCTTTGACCTTCCAGTGTAGGCCCTTCAGCTGCCCGACATGGATTCACATGGACTTTGCAGCAGGCTTCAGGGCTTTGGCTTTTGACTGGATCATCTGGTTATCTGCTGAGCTGACAGACAGTGTTTTTATGCTCCCCTGCGGGTGGCCATAGTGAGGCTACCTTGTAAATTCTTTATGCATCATAGTGTCATTATTACATCTGTTTCTTGAGTGAACCTAACCCATAAAGGAAGTAAGCCCTGGTAGAATAAAGTTAGGTCGCTGGAGATGTGCCCTTGAAGGGGAGAAGGTACCACTTTTTTGCTTTACTTCTTGGCCACCAAAAGATGAACATGCTTTCTCTATCACACCCTCCCACCATGATACACTGGGCCACCACATACCCAAGGCAAGGGGCTCAGCAACCATGGAGTGATGAAACTAGGGGCCAGCACAAACCTTCTCTCTTGATACGTTGATTCACCTTAGGGATTTTGCCATAGCAAAGGAAGGCTGACTAAAATACACAGTAATATACACTAACCACATTTTCTGAATGTATTATTGACATCTGAGCACCCATCATATAGTACAGGTAAGCAGTCTAAAAATATGAACCTGTCTTACTAGGTTTTATATTTTGTGTTTGTGCATGTGTGTGGGGAAAGAGTGCTGGGGATTGGAGATAAGGCCTTCCCACTGGGCTACTTGTCAACCTCTACTTTAAACTGGGAGAGTGGGTCTCATTACGTCACTAAATCACCTATGCTGGGCTTCGACTTGCATCCTCCTCCCTCAGCCTTACAAACTGCTGTGATTAGAGGAATGTGTCACCATGCCTGTCTCGTGCTTTGTTTTCAGCTATGTAATTTCATTGCTATTGTGAAGTCTTTAAAGGAAAAAAAATCTTTCACAGAATTTTTTTATTTCTTACATCTGTGAAGAATTAAAGTAATACTAATTTTGTCAACTTGGATTTCAGAATTGCATTTTCATGTTCTTATATAAATTGCTTGATCAGTACAAAATATCTGCTATTAAATATGTGAAAGGCTATTGAAAAAAAAAGACTTTGCATATTACAATGTTAGCATAGCAGGACTTACTAATAAGTAATGAAGACCTGCAAAAGTTCATTTGCTGCTGAAGAAGTAACTAAACTTATGTGTGTAGAAAGAGCCAACATTTCCCATACGATTCCAGCGCAAACTTCTTCCTGTCATTTAACTCCAAGGAAGATTCTGTGATTGATAGGCACATCGTATAAAGAGAGATAAGCGTGAAATAGAAATTCAGAGATAAATTTTTTCTACTTGAAGCCCAATCAGTGTTCTGTGTCATAATTTTAGATTCAAAGTTTAACATATTAAAGGTGTTTTACAAAGCAAGGAGTAGGGACTGGGGATTTAGCTCCGTGGCATAAGTGCCTGCTTAGCAAGCATGAGGTTGTGAGTTCATAGGGAAATGTGTGTGTAAAAACAATGATCTTTTGGGAGGGAGGGGAAAGGGGAAAGCAGATAGAAGGATTAAGATGTGTTATGTGTGTCAACTTCCCAGAATGAATGTAGTCATTTTATACTGCAAACTTGTACTAATAAAAATAAAAATTTAAAACCTTTCTAAAATTTTACTTCTTATTGTGAAAATTTTCAAACATATATGAAAGCAGACACAGAACAGTATAATAAACCACCTTGTACTTGTCCCAAAAGAAACGATAAGAAGCATTTATTCACATTCATTCACCTAGTCTCCATCCATGAATTTTACTTTATCTTTTCTAACGCATTTTATTTTTATTGACTTGTTTCTCATTACCATGTCGAATTTATTATTCCAATGGCACTCACAGCTGGGGGTGCTGGTGGCCGTACAGCACAGGACCAGGCTTACCTACCCACCTGTTGTTTGTCCTCTCTTTGTGGGTAAGAGTGGCCTCAGGCCATTTACCCAAATAAACCTCTTAATTTTAAATTTTTGGACATCTGAGTTAGGACCGGGCGGCCTGCTCCCTGAGCTCCTGCACCCCCTTGTGATGTCAGCGAGGATGTTGGGGCCGGTGTCCTCAGGTCCGAAGCACCAGATCTTGTGGGCCTCGACCACGTCCCGCTCTCACTTCTCGGCCAGGTAGCGGGTGGACACCCGCCTTGCTGAGGTCCTCGATCAGGCCCTCGGGGAAGGGCCGTGCTCCACACACAGCCTGTTGCCCTTGTTGAGGGGACTGAGAGAGGCACATCAGGCTGGGCTCCTGGCTCACCGCGTCCCGGCAGGAGGCCGCAGGTCCGATTCCTTGAGGGGGATGCAGGCGTGGCGCCCCTCCAGGCCCTTGAGGTGGATCTCGAGGTGCAGCCTGCCGGTGCCCATGAAGATGTGCTCCCCTGACCCCTCGATGATGCGCTGCACGGTGGGGTCGGACTGGCCAGCCGCTTCAGCCCCTCCACGGCCTCCCTGAGGACTGAAGGGGCTGATGTTGAACTTCATCACACGCATGTTCTGGGCATGCTCGAAGGTGGTGATGGACTGCCAGACCCGCCAGACCCACGATGTTCCCGAAAGGCGCGTCCTCCAGGGCTCAGTGGTAACCCATCACAGGATGGCTCTCTGGATGGGCCTCGTGGAGAGGTCCTCCTTTTCCCCAGGGGTGTAGTTGGGGCCTGTGATCCCGACCTTCAGGCCAGTGGACACCAGCTCTGAGAAGACGCGTCCGAAGGGTTAGAACTGACCTTTGACTGAGGGTGGCACCATTTTGGAAATGTACGTCATTAGGAGGTCTTTGAGGCCACAGCTTTCAGTGTCCATGGTGGCCTCATCGTCCTGGGGCCCCTCGTGCAGCAGCTTGCAGTGGTACTTCTGTGCTGTGACAGGCTAGGGCAGGTGGATCATAATCTGCAGCAGCACATAACCCTGCCAGCAGCCAGCGGGCATCACGGCAGGACTGGGGACCGACTTGCTAAATGTGCCATTGGGCTGGGTTGAAGTACTGGTCACCACACAGCTTCTACATCGTCTCCGTCTGCACATACACACCCGCCACAGTCCACCAGCACCAAGACGTCATCAGTGACACACAGGGCAGCTGTCACCTCTGAGGAGAAGCCCATGCTCCTAGGGGAGCCCGTCAGGTGGGTGAGGAAGCCCAAGCCACCCTTGCTCTGCTTGATAAAGTTCAAGTCATTCTTGGAAAGCTGGTACATGAGGGAGTTGGCAGCTGACTTGACGGTGACACAGCATTCCCGCTCATCCTCCCGGGTATCCGTGAAGCGGTCCTCACCAGCTCAAGCAGACTCAATGAGTGGACTTCCCGTGGTCCGCGTGGGCAATTGTTGGAGATCACTATGAAGCAGCTCTGAGCAGGATTTAAAATTAACTGATTTTAAATGTTTCTGTGTTTATCTGTGAGTCTGTCCTTGGCCTCGGCCCCTTGCCTGGCAACGGGAGCTGATTCATAGTAAGCAAACCTCTGCGAATCATTGGTCCTGGTGGAGACCTGTAGTGGCCTGTGAGGCCAGAAATACCTCAAAGGGCAAGATAAGGCCACAGCTGGGGACACCTGGCTCCAACATCAATTAAGTAGATAGAGACTGCAGGTGCAGGAATTATTCCTACAATCTCACTCCTACCATGTCTTCATGAAGATAAGATGGTTCTCCTAAATTGACATGATTTATTACTTGGAGACATCCTTGAAGTGACTCCCAAGGTCCTGCTCATTGCCTGCGCCTTCCTCAGTTTCCCCACCCTTTGTTGTTAGACCTAATAAAAGTGGGTGGTCCAGAGAAGTCTTTGTCTTAGCCCTCGGCATCTCAATCTCAACTGAAAGGTTTTGACCCTCCTGGAGCCCTAAAATCATACCACTTGTCTCATTTGATTTAAGCCTTCACTGCACACTCATTTGGGAGATTGGGGACTAGGTCAGGACCGGATGGGCAATGACAGGCAATGTGGCAGAGGTTGGCCTTCTCATTCCTGAAGGCCCGGATCTGCTCCACGGTGGAGCTCACCACGGTGGCGGATGTTGATGGAGTCTCCCAGACAGACCCAAGTGAGTGGAGCCGTGCAAGGAAGGCAGCAATGACGGTGGATGAGTGCTCGAACAGTTTAAATTACTTCTCAGATAGTTTGTGAATTAACCTATGTGCATTTCCACACAAATATCTAAAAAATAAGGTTTATTTTACAAAAAAGTAAAATAATGGGTTAAAGAAAAAACAGTCACCAGGTGTAGTGACGTGACGCACGCCTGTAGTCCCAGCACTCAGGAGGCTGAGTCAGGAGGATTGCTGTGAGTTTGAGGCCAGTCTGGGTTTCGAAGTGAGTTAAAGGCCAGTGTGAACTGCATAGTGAGACCCTGTCCTCAAAAGACAAAACAGTCCGTTATACACCTGAAGTTTTAAAATGCCTTGCATGTCCAGTGTATGTTCAATTTTTCCTGATTGCTTGAAAATGTCTTTTTGCTCATGCATCAGGCCCCGGGTTCAATCTCCAGTAATACAAAACAAACAAACAAAAACACAATCTACACATCATACAATTATTATTTTGCTTAATTATTAGTTTACTCAATTGCTCATTAGTTCTAATTGGAATCCAAAGAAGATTCACACATTGTATTTGTTTCATGTATCTTTCCAATCACTTTTTATCAGTAATATTTATTCCTCTCCTTTTGGTTCTTTTTTTTTTTTAAGTTTCATTCATTATATGAAGAAATGTGGTCTATTGACTTTCAGAAATTTCTGCCTTCGGCATTTTCCTGATTAACTACTCATAGTGAAGGGCATAGCAAACTTACAACCGGTGAAAATGATCAGAGCTGTCTTCATGAGTAAATATGCAAACCTTTATATCATGCAATACATGCATCAAAAGCATCAAAGCAATCTGCAACTTTAAAAGTAAAAATATTTTCTTAGTCAATTATTTTTGAAGAAGAGGGGAAGCTTAATTCCTTTATAAGCAACATCGCTACAAGTAGAAATGAAAAATAACTTGCCTAACCATCTCAGTTCAAAGTAAGATAACATAAAAATCCTGCTGCAATACTTAATCTTTCGAATGCACACCACAGTGAGCATAAGGGCAACATAATATTTGAGCAATGAATCATTATTATTTTTCACAGTATAAGGTAAAACTTTAAAATTGAGCTGTAGGCATTTTTAAATAATACTTTCTGTAATACATCGCTAATAATAAATTTTGTTTAAAGTTTCAGATTATTATCTTCTAGAGGTTGATGCTTTCATGGTAAGATTTAGTTTGGCTTTACTTTTTGGTGAATATTAACTTTATCAGTCAGTAATTTGGTATTTGCCATAAAATATTAACCTGTGCATACGTGTTGGGAACCGTTGAAGCTAGAAATTGACAACCGGTGCAGGGCTGGGGCACAGTTGTCCCAAGAACAAAGAGCACCTGGGGCAGCCACGTGAAGAAGCTGCTTCAGCCCAGAGAACACCTGGCCCCAAGACAATCTGAACAGTGTGCTGCTAGACAACAGGGTGTCATGTGACATTAGTTGCTCAAAACTGTAAATAAATGCCCCTGCAGAGAGAGGGCAGTTCCTTTCCTCCCTTCCAGACAGTAAGGGCCACCCCTGACCCCAGCTTTGTCTCTTCTTTATTTTTCTCATCCTCTCGTGGTCCGTCACCCAAGGAACCTCAGGGGCCACTAGTATCACGGCACATACGTAAATATTTATTTAATTTTATCTTGTGAAAGGGACCCTGCCTCCCCCAACCCCAACTGGAGATGATGTGCTGCAGTCCACCTTTAAGGTACGGAAATCAGAACTCTTCACATTTCAGTGATGCCATATTTAACACAGCATTCGTTCTTCCTGCTACCTTTGAAGCAAGTGAGAGAACATGAGTCCAGTGAGCGCATCAGGAGTATCAGGAGCTAAGGTTTCTGTGTAGACACACTGCTTTCATCTAAAAATGAGTGGCTTTCACAGGACTTCAAAGCTGCTTGTGTCATTTTGCTCCAGTTTTCTGCCTCTATGCTCATTACCTACTAAATCACTGCTTATTTCTGTGTGCATGCACGGAGAGGGACACTGTGACAACTGTGTCGGCCAGACTGAAGATCTCCTAGAGCTGCCTGAACTCTCCACTCTGAGGTGCTAGCAAAGCATCACCTTCCCTCCGATCTGCTAGGTGCTAGAACAATGCGTGTTCTACTCCAGACCTGAGGCAAATGCCTCCGCACGGTTTCATACGGCGGTTGGCCTTCTGGATGTGAGCAGAGCAGTGCTTTCCACCTGCCCACTGAACAAGTCCTTCGGTGAAAACACTTTCTTCACTCTCAGATACGCAGGGAGAGAGTTAGACTGAGCCAGCATGCATGCCGTTCAGCCTCCATTCTTTGATCCTCGGTTCCTGGGGGCTTCAGGGATAGAATAATTGATAAATGGGTGGGTGAGAACAGTGTGAAGGATGGAAGAAGAGACCAGGATCCCTCCAACTCACAGCAGTCCTCCTGTCTCTGCTTCCCAAGTGCTGGAATCACAGACATTCGCCACCACGCACTGCCCCTGTGTCATACCTAAAAGTCTGGGCAATACATAACCTCTGCTCTTTTGAAGTTTACAATCTATAATAGAATGAGATAATTAAACACTTACTTCCTATATACTTGATTAAGTAATCACAAGTAGATAGAGTTAGGTAAAAGTAGAAGGGAGCTCCAGAGAACACACCCACTGAAGCTGAGCACTGAGACCAGGTCTCGGGCCTGGCTCCCTGTTAACTCCATGTGACCCCTCACTTTTGCTGGTGACCAGGGGAGTGCTTCTCTGCAGTACCCCTGCTGTCTGTTGCACTGCAGTGTTAGGACCTGCAGGCTGGCAAACCAGTCAGAGCAAGAGCACCTCAAGGCACTAGTCATCTTTATTCTTAAGACTTGCAGAACTGGAAAACACAGCACGGACAGGCTACTGATACGAGACCAGATTCCTTTGATCACCCACCTCTACTTGTGAGAACACGCCAGCAGGCTGCAATCACCCACCTTCCTGAATCATGGCAAGATGGCTTTTTAGGCCATCTTCCCCTAACTGGGCTTACCTTAATAAAATTCTTTCTGCACTGATGACTGCCTTTTTAAAAAAAAATTGAGACAGTGTCTTGCTCTGTTGTTCAGGCTGGACTTGAACTCACGATGCTCCTGTGAGGCTGAGATTACGGGCATGTGCCAATACCTCTAACATTACCTTTGCCTCTGGACTTAGTGGCTTCCATATGGTAGCAAGTAGACCAAGGCTTTGTACAGTCGTAGCCCCATAGTGTGAGGAGTTAGGAAAAGTGCCCCCAAGGAAGTACTGTAATGTTTGAACTGAAACCAAAAAAAACAGTGGGTTTCTAGCTCAGTGCAGTGCATTGACCAAGATCATTCCAGATGGGAGAAATAGAATATGCAAAGGTTATAGGGTAGAAGCGAGCAGGTGTTTTACTTTATTTTTCTTTACCTTTTGAGAGAAGGTCTCACTGAATTTCCCAGGCTGTCCACGAACTGGTGATCGTCCTGCTTTAGCCTCCTGGGTACTGGGACTGCAGGAGTGTACCACCCAGCTAAGTCCGACAACAGTGTTTTTTTTTTTTTCACATAACAAATATACAACTTACACAACATACAACTCGTGTGAGTTAAATAACAGTTAAAGGATTTAACCTAGTTTAATAAGACAAATCAACTGGTCATGAACTTAGACATCAAGATAGTGTCATATTACCATAAAATTTTCTTTTTTTTTTTTTATTTGAAAGAGAATAAAACAAAAGGGGGCAGTACAGAGCAGATCAGAACAGGACAACATAGGCAACACAGTATTTTACATTAAGTCAACTGGACATCAACAGTAGCTAACACCATATCTCTTACTCTGCTATAGTTGAGCATAGTTTCAAATACAATAATATCAAACATAACACAATAGTATAAAGCCATGCATAGTGTGAAAGAATTACAGGGCTTTCTGAACTGAATAACAGAAAATGATCAATGGGTACTATAATATCTCATTTTTGATAGAAAAGAAAAAAATTTGTTTGAACTATCACACATATTCAAATTCCAATAAGACACAATGTGATAGATAGAATCAACGGTAGTAGAACAAAAAAAGCATGGTAGGACTTCTAAGAAGGATGATATTAAATCAGCAATAGCTCCGACAACAGTGTTTGAAAAGACAGAGTGGTAGCTGGATATGTGTTGTGCAAGTTTGAGGCAGGCCTGGACAATTTAATGAGACACTGCTTCAAAACTAAATAAAAACTAAAAGGAGGACTGGGGATGTAGCTAAGGGTGAAGGCCTTGTTTCAAACCTCAGTTCAGGGTGGGGCTCGGGGGTAGCAAGCACGGGATGGTGTGGGCTTGAGAGCACAGAGGAAATACTGGCCAAAGAATTATGGTTACATCCTAATCTGCGTTTATCTAAGTTTCTCCAATTCAAATAATATCATTTTCCACCCTGTGACTTAGATGTCAAATCACTGGTGTCTAGATTCTTCTTCCTCAACCTCACAGATCCATTAACACATTTTGTCAGTTCTGCTTCCAAAAAGATAATCTGGCTGTGTCTAATTTTCCTTCAGTCACCACCGCTCCCAGTCTGGCCCACGGCCATTGCACCATTCTCTCTTTCTTCTCCTCCTGTATCTCCAATGGAATATCTGTTCTATACACTTTTACCTTGGTTGTTCACTTTTGCTTCATTGTAATTTATTCTCCGTAAAGCAGCTCCAACAATTTTCTTTTAAACCAAGGAATAGAAAATAAAAGTGAAGTAGCGTTCACTAACAAGCTGAAAATGGTACATTAAAAATTATAACAATGTAATACTTAGGTGAAATTAGGCAAGCACAATTATAAAAGACAAAGCTTTAAAAAGTGAGAAAAATATGAGCACAGCCATAAATATAAATGCTTAAAAAGCAAACATAATAAAAGTAAAAAGCTTGTGTCTATATGAAAGCAGACATTACAATTTCCTACTAAATTATAATTTAACTAATTAGACTCAAGATATAGACAGTGAAGCCAAGCGTGGTGGCATGCACATGTAGTTCCAGCTACTCAGGAGGCTGAGACAGGAGAATTACTTGGGCTCAGGAGTTCAAGCCCAGCCTGGGCAACATAACAAGATTCCTTTTTTAAAAAATAACACAGAACAAAACAAAAACCAAATAGAAAATATGGATAGTTTTTTTTAAAAAATCACTCTGTTTGGGCTGGGGATTTAGCTCAGTGGCTTAAGCGCCTGCCTGGCAAGCATGAGGTCGTGAGTTTGATCCCCGGTACCAAAAAAAAAAAAAAATCACTCTGTTTAAATGGTTAAAATGAATGGCATGTGAATTATTCTCAAAAAATGTTACCACAACCAGGCACAGGAGCACAAACCTGTAATTCTGGCAGTCAAAGAGGCAGAGGTAAGAGCATTGCAAGTTGAACCCTAGCTTGAGCAACGTAATGAGATTCTGTCTCAAACAAAAACTGAAAAAAGGGCTGGGATGTAGCTCTCAGCCTGAAGGCTCTGGGTTCAATCCAAAGGATAATAAAGGAACAAGCAAACAGACAAGACCATGACATTTCATCTTTAAAAATCCCTGAATAGCTTCTCATTTCGTTCAGAATAGATTCTCTTTATTTATTTATTCATTTGTTTACTCTAACCCCACCAGATTTTTGCCAGTCTGTCTCTCCGATGTTTTGTGTCCTCGGTTCCAGCCACATTCACCTTCTGTTTCTGGAACATCTCAAATCCTGCAGTCTTGGGATTTGCTGTTTCTTTCCTAAGAACGGTTTTCCTGTATGACCTCCCTGAACTTGCTCTAGTTGGGTAAAGTCCTCTTTCCCAGCCCTCTGTGTTAGTCAGATTTCCATTATTACTAGAACAAATATCTGAGATAATCAGTTTACATGGAGAAAAGGTTTATTTTTTCTCAGTTTCCGCAGTCCAAGCGCATGACTTGGGTCCACTGTGTCTGGCCTGTAATGGCAGATCATGGCTAAGGCTCATTTCATGGCCAGGAAGTGAAAAATACAAAGAGGAGTGGGCTGAGGTCCCACTGCTCCTTCAAGGACATGCTTCCAATGGTCGGAAGACACCCGTGGGCACTACTCTTAAAGTTTCACAAGCTCCCAATAGTGTCAAGAGGACTAAAAGTCTTTAGGGATCATTTAAGAGCTAAAGCTTAGAACCCTCCTTGACGTCTCTTCCAATCACTGAATTCTGATTGTTTTCATCAACAATTTCTCGAGTATTTCTATCATTGGGACAACCTGAGATATGGTGGCTAGTGACTTTCCAAGCAAAAGCTACATTTTCTTGATGCTGTCTTAATAAAATGCACATATGATTTGTCAGTTTTTCAGGATGCTGTCTTAATAAAATGCACATATGATTTGTCAATTTTTCAGGTGGTTGAAATTCAAACATAAATTACAAATACATTATTGGCTTTGGTGATGTAATTTGAAAGAATTACGAACAGACAATCCAGCCCAGGTCTATCCCTATAAGGAAGAAGTCCTGTAACCTGCCTTTTGGGGCAGTTTTGCCTACTGGACATGTGTTATACAGTTGCTATAATGAAGAGATTCCCACTGGAGCTGCTTCCCTACGTCTGGAATGCCTCGTGTAGCTGCCCGCATCTTGGGAAGCTGCAGGCTGCATAGCTGGTCAAGGCCCTGTGCCTAAGGGACTTGATTGTCATATCGAGACATTTAAATTTTGTTCTTTACATTTTGGAGTACTGTAGAAAAATTCCAGGTAGTGTAATGGTTGGTTAATTGTGCCAATTTGAGAAGTTTAGAACTTCTCAAGTTAGAACTAAATTGATTCAGCAAGTTATTTTGAGATCGTCATACCAAGTTGCCAGGCTTGAACTTGTGATTCTCCTGCCTCAGTTTTCCACACTGCTAGGGTTACAGGCATGTGCCACCACGCCTTGGTTTGGATTTTACGTTTAAGCATAAAAATATTTAAATGTATTCTGGACATGAAAATGTGTCATGTAGAATTCTTTTACAAGGTGGAAACAGTGATACATACCTGTAATCCTGCCACTCGGGAGGCTGAGGCAAATGGATGGGAATCTGAGGACAGCTTGGACTATTAGTGAGACCCTATATCAAAAACAAAACAAAACAAAACAAAACAAACAAAATGTTTTCTGGAGATAATTCTATTAAATAGATTTCATATTTTTATCAATTTTATGCTCATTGTAATGACCTCTTCCAAACTTTTTTCACGTTTGCTACTCTATAGAACTGATACTATAAGAACCAGTATTTCAGTGATGACATTTTTCATATCAAAACTGGCATTTATATCTGCACTGTGTTCTGTTTTCCATGGCTTAAACTTCTATGATCTTCCTTCCATGTCTTCATGTGGGAGACAACTCCAGTGACTCCCCTTGTATACAAAACAATTACTGCAGCTTTGATTACTTGGAGACTTATTTCATTATGCTGATATGTAGAGAGCTGGCCATGGTATTTCCTTCTCTCTTCAATTGGCTCTAAGCATTGCAAATAAGGCTAGCCCAGGTACTGGTAGGTAATCTCTAAAGCCAACAGACAGTCCTGTTTCCGCCCATAGTGTTCTCCGTGTAGAGGATATGAACACAGCAGGATGTTAGAGCTAATAGCTCCAGGAATGTCAACTGGGTAGGAGCCTCAAAGTAAAGAGGCTATGACTCCCCAGGGCACAAGAGTTTACACATCAAAAACCAAGCCACAGCCTCCCAAAACAATTCAGTTGCTACGTTGATTAGATTGTGTGAATTGATCCTTCTATATATCTCTTTATCTCTGCAATTTGTAGAGATGCTTTTCTCCCTACCTGGCTAGCCAGCTTACTCACAGTTACTCACATAATCTTCACTGTCACCCATCCCTGAGGGCCGCCCCCTTTCTTCACAAGATAATAAATTCTGGGAGAGGCCTAGGGTCAAGGCCTTTGTCTGCACATTCTCACGGGGATTGGATTTAGGACCCCTTGGCTGCCCTTAACTTGGAATATGTCTTGGTGTCTTTACTCTCGGCTGTGGGTTGCATTGGTGGTGGTAGATTAAAGCTAACTTGCTGGCATTCCAATAACGTCTCAATAGGATTACAAATACAACTTTTTGGATTATAAAGAAAACTAGAGGAGGGATTACAATACTTGGACAACTGTACTCAATAGTTACGATTACAATATCTTTAGTTTTCCTGGATCAAATGTTATCAAGTTTCCTTCTTTCACATTTTTAAAAAGTATTGGGAATTGAACCTCAGTCCCTTATCAAAGAAAACCTTTTATATTACTGGAGGGTAAAAGATGTCCCTACCACACTTCTCAAATGAAAATGCGTACTTTAGCATAATGGTAGTCAGCTCTGTGCCTCAGTAACTGAGCTAGGGGAGTATAGGAGGCAATCTTTGTATTTACCCATTTGGTACAATGAATGGCAAGGTGTATCCATATGTGTCAAAGTGTAAACAGGTGAGTATTACCCACATTATGTGCCACGTTACACTTTGGTGTATTTACCATTTGTTTTATTAAATGTTTCCTTTTTATTTTTCCTGTAGAATTAGTTCAATTCAGTGCAATATCTCATGAAAATCTGGGTTTACAACCTTGGGAGGAGGTTGAAAGTGAGTCATCAGTGACTTGGCTGCTGATCATGACTTGCTGCGTCATGTAAGCCAAAGAAGTTAGCAAGATATGACAGACAGAGAGGTACAAAATGAAGACCTTGGGCCAGGGATACAGCTCAGGGGTGCAGCCCCTGCCCAACAAGCACAAGGTCCTGAGTCTGATTCCCAGTACAAGAAACAAACATACAAACAAACAAACAAAAACAAATAATGAAGACCTTAATTCAGAGGAAGGAACAGTAATGTAAATCAAGATGCATGGTTAAAATGCTACAAAATGATCAATCATGTATACCTGGATGATGCAAAATCATAACTACCTCAGAAAATGTCATTAGGTTATTGACAGGGGTGAAACTTACTGTATGGAGAGCCAACACTGTGATTTAATGTTGGAAATTGTTTCTAATGGATGATATGCTATAAGATGTTTTGAAATACACTAATAAAATTTAAGTAAAGCATTCTATATGCATTAATAGTAGTAGCTCAAATATACATACATCATGACATCTCACTATCTGAACTAAAAGCCTTCGTAGCAGCACTTTCTCATTCTAATTGCTAGAATATGAAGGATGTATGGAGATGTGACAAATGTGACACTGAGATTTTCAGAACAATAATGACACTGAAGATTTGGTTTCTTCAGAATTGCCTATGCTTTGATGAGGAAAAGATCCAGCAAGAAAGAAAAAACCCTGACAATTTGACTGCTGTTCGCTCATCTTTTGAAAGCTTTGTTTCCAACCTTCAAGCAGTTTATAAACCATCTAAATACAAGACAACTGATAAACAACTCGCATCATTTCACGGTTGTCAGAAGTTTCAGCATATATACCAAATAAACCTTCCAATATGGCATAAAATATATGCCCTGGTAGATGCAAAGACACTTTACAACTTGAATTTAGAAATCTATCCTGGAACTCAGTCACCAGGTCTTTGATGGTGCAGGGTGATGTTATGAACAGACTTGCTGCACCCATTTCGAAAAGTAACCCAAATGTCACATCTTGTGATTGGTTCACAAGCTTCCCACTGACATCACATTTGCTAAAAGAACACCAGTGGACCAGCACAGGAACTATTCCTAACGACAAAGTGGAGATTCCTGGAAAAGTGTTGCAAGTTCACAATAGAGAAATATATAGTTCAATCTTTGGATTTCAGAAAGAGGTAACATTGGCCTCCTACATGGCGAAGAAAAACAAGTAGTATTGACACTGTCAACATTACACCATGATACTAAGATTGACAGGGAAGATAGATGTAGTGGAGCATGCCTGTAATCCCAGCACTTGGAGACTGAGGCAGGAGGATCCTGTGAATTCAAAGTCAATTTCTGTCACATAGTGAGTTCAATGCTAGCCTGGACTACATAGTGAGACCCTGCCTCAAAAAAACAAAAACAAAGCAAAACAAAAAAAAGATTGATAGTGAATTCTTAACTCAAATGAGGCCAGAAGTGGTCACATTTTACAACAAAATAAAAGGCAGAGTAGATGTTATTGATGAGTTATATGACAACTGTGATGTCACTGAAAACACAAAGCATTGGCCAACAGTTGTGTCTTACTTGATCTTAAACATTTCAGGCATAGCTTCATAGTTGTAATGGTTGATGCATTGTGTCAGCTTGAGAAGTTTAGACGTTTAACTAAATGGTTCATCAGGGAGACAGGGTCCTTGTGGAGGACCCCTTGGGTGACTCTCCTTGAATAAAGAGTAATTTCCTTCACTGTGGCTAAACCTAGCCCTGTTTCTATGTACTGACATGCACAGAACTGACTAAGCTATTTCCTTTTCCCTTCAACGGACTCTAAGCAATGTAAATAGTGCTGGCTCCATATTGATGCGGACTCTTTGAAGCCAGGTAAGGGTTGCTGTTTCCCTGCCTCAGTGTCTGCCTGAATGGTTGAACCAAGAGGGACACAAACAGTGCTCCAGGGCTGTCAACTGGGTTTGAGCCGCAAGGTAAGAGGCTATGACTTCCCAGAGCACAAAAGTTTGCACATCAGAACTCAAGTACCACGTCTAAACATAAATGCTACCTCAGTTGTGTTATGCAGATTGGCCTTTCTGTATATCCTTCTCTTTGCATATTGCAGAGGTGCCTTCTGGTCTCCTAGTTAGCCCAGCTCACAAAACTCACATAATTTCCACCATTCTTGAAGCCACTCATCCCCCTAACCACTCCCTTCTTCAAGAATTACTAAAATCCAGGTTAGACCCTGGTTCTGATGACCTTCACATGGGCCCGACTCAGGACTCCTTCTCATAATTACAGATATGTTTTAGTGTCTTTATTCACACCATGGGTTGCACTGGAGGTGGTAGATTGGAGTTGACTTGCTAGAATTTCAATAACGTTTCCAAGGAATTAAATATAAACTTCCTAGACTGTGATGGGAAAAAGGATCTCTATAGATCCTCACTTTGTAAACATTCTGAGCTTGTGTAAGAGGAGGGCATGGAGATTTAGGAGTGCTGCATCCACTTGAGGGATGTAGGCAGCTTATAATGTAAGGGAGGGAGAAGAGGCTTGCCCTTGCCCCTGTTGCTCAATGCTTTTTTGTTGTCTTCTGCCACCTTGAAGTGCTGCCCCTGTGCCCTGTCACCCTGCTTTGGAATCAGCTGATTATGGCCTGAAACCTCCACAAACTGTGAGCTAAATAAACCTTTCCTTCTTTGATTTTGGGTTTTTGGTATTTTGTCCCAGCAACTAGAGAAAATAGTTTATCAAGACAATAGTTTATCAAGAAAATAACAAGCACAAAATATCATGGGGAGCCAGGTGTGGTGGTGCATGCCTATAATCCTAGCACTTTGGAGGCTGAGACAGGAGGATTGCCGTAAGTTCGAGGCTAGGTTGGGCTACGTAGTGAGTTCAAGGCCAGGCTGAACTATATATATCAAGACTCTGTCTCAAACAAAACAAAACAAATCATGAAGAAATTTTTTTAGATGATTGAGACTGGAATTGATAAATGATAATTATTACAGAGGAAAAACAGTATGTATCTGCCCAAACAACTCCGCAAAAAAACTCTGGAGCAGACCAGTGAACAGGTAAGTGAAACATCACAAGAAAGCAGAATGTCAAGCAAGATGTCAAGAATGTCAAACCAAAAAAAGACAGGAAAACAAAACACATGTGCTGTCAGTATGAGCAAGACTTGTGTGGGAAACATGCTCGTCGTGTGTGAGGATTGCCTTAGGTGTGATCCCTGAAGCAAAGACTATTTCTGTGGTAAGAGTTTTGCGATGGAGACCACTATGAAGTGTCTCTGAACAGGATTTAAAATGAACCAACTGGCTTTCTGTGTTTACTTGTGAGTCTGTCCAAGGCCTAGACCCCTTGTTTGAAGATGGGCAGTGAACTCATAGTAAGTGAAACTATGGGCCACTGGTCCTGGCTGAGGCCAATAGTGGCCTGTGATGCGGTGAGGCGTCAAAGACAGAATAGGTCACAGCTGAAAATGTTTGACTCTCACCCTACTTTAGTTAATTGACTACATGCTGTAGCTGCAGGCATTTCATTCCTGTAGTGAAAGTCAACCTGGAGATTTCTCCTATGATACTTCTCCTTAATTAATGTAAGATAGTTCTATATTAATAAAGTCTGTGACTTGGAGAAGTCCTTGGACCACTCCCAAGGTCCTGCTTAGTTTCCCATGTCTTCTACTCTAACCTCTTCCTTTGTTTGAAAACCCAAGTAAATATGAGCTGCCCAGGGTTCTTTGTCTCAGCCCCTAGAGAATCTTGAATTATGCTAGAGGGTTGTGATCCTCCAGGAGCCCTAAAATCATACCTCTTTTATGTAAGCCTTCACCATCCACTCATTTGGGAGGTTGTGGGCCTGATCAGCCCTTGATAGTTTTGCTTGTATTTTTACTGTAGTTCACCTAATAATTCATTTCTCCTGCTATGTTTTAGATTTTGTAAGCAAGTAAATAGTTGATATTGAAAATGTTGATGTTTATTTAAACACTCATTACATTAAAAACTCAGTATTTTATTGATATTTAATTTTCTTGCTATACATTGCTTAAGCTCATAAAATTAATTCATCAATTGTAGGAGACCAGATAATGACTACTGAGGCCTAATTAACCCTCTGCACGAATAAAGGAGAAAAACAGCAAGCTGTTGTCCTTCGGCAGCATGCAGGCATGCTGGCACCTTGCAAGTTCCAGGGGAAATCCACACAGCTGAGAGTTGGGTGTTGATCTGGTTATACACGACAGAAAACAGGAGGCAGGTGAATCTTCTCTACCTTAATTGCTTGCTCACCTAAGTAAATAAAAGTGAGGTGAGCCAAATGCTCAGCACTGTCCACTGGAGGCAAGAGCCCGCCATCCAGACTTCAACACTGTGTGTCTTGTCTGTAACCTCTGGCCCCTGGTTAGCATTCCCAGCAGGCTGGCTTTCTACAGTATATAGAAACTTGGGTTCCATCTTCGGTACCAAAAAAACAAACAAACAAAAAAACCCCACCGTATTTCTAAAAAAATAAAGGTGGGTGTCACCCCCCATCATGTGCATTTCAAAAAATTGGCTTCGATGCTCCGGAGGTTGCAAACAAAGTCTTGAGGGGTCGGTGAGTCGAGGCAGGGGATGGAATTCTAGACATCATGTAGAATCAAGACAACAGAAACAACACCGCCTGACATTAAAGAGTGCTTAATGCATCAGAAGACAGGCACGAGTACAGAGAACTGTGCTACCTCGTACTCGGCTCACCTTACTCTCAACTCTGGTGGCTGTGAGGGTTAACAAGGGAAGGTTCAGGTCATCTGCAGGTGGGCAGGTCTCTGCTGTTACAGGATGCACTCCTAGGGCCGGGGATTTAGCTCAGTGACTTAAGCGCCTGATTGGCAAGCGCGAGGTCGTGAGTTGGAGGTCGTGAGTTGGAGGTCGTGAGTTGGAGGTCGTGAGTTCGATCCCCGGTACCAAAAAAAAAAAAAAAAAAAAAAATTAGGATGCACTCCTGTGCTTCCTTAGAGGCTCGTTTTGGTCTGAGAGAGTAACAGGCACAGTGCTCATGAAAGGCTCGGACAGGCTCAGAGGAGCTGCCGCGCAACACCTAACCCTGACCAGTAACTGCCAACATTATGGGCTCGGGAACTCTATAGGTATTCAAAAACCAAGAGATTCCACACAGCTTTTAAAATTTTCCAATAATTTCTTTGGTACCACTGGAAATAGATTCCCCAGCCTGTAAAACATTTGAGGCAGAGTCCTGCTATATGGCTCAGACTGGACTCAATCTGGCCATCACCTCGCCACTGCCTCCCAGAGTGTTGGGATTACAGGCGTGTGCAGCCTCGCCAGGCTCCGGAACTTCTCTTTATGGTACATATTCATAAAACAGACTAGCTCTGAAAAACAACACAACCCATTACGTGTTACTCTAAGCAATAGATTAAAAAATATTTTCCACCAAATCTATGACGGGAGCGGCACTGTTTAGGTTTCCTGCAAATGCCTCTGCTGTCTGGCCTTACAGAGGAGGGTGGGTTCCCCCAAATCAGCTTCGGCTGAAAGGTGAGACGACGTTCGGCATGGCCCTGCGCCACCCAGGCAGCCAGGACTCGGGCGTCTCCGAGCCTCGGACACGTGCAGGGGCCTCCTGGACCCTCCCGGCCCCCGTACTGCACTCAGTGCTAGGTCGGGCTGAGTCAGGAGGGAGAGCGGGTCGGGGAGCCGACGGCAGCGGATGCTGCCGGACGCTGGGCCGTCGTTCTTGAACTCAGTGTTTTCATAAAGCAACGGACCGCTGAGAGCAGCTTTAGCCAGGCCGCCCCGGCCCGCTGAGCGGAAGCGCCCTGCTCCTCGCTACTCCGCCGGGGAGCGCGCAGGGGGCGGAGCCGCGGGGCCCCAGTGCGCAGGTGCGGCGGCACGGCCGGAACGGTAAACAGTGGCGTCACGTGACACGCCCCGCTCCCGCTCCCGCGCTCGCGCCCGCGCCTGCTCGCGCCCGCTCCCGCGCCGCCGCCGCTGCCGCACGCCGATGGCTGCGGGGTCTTCGGACGCCGCACGATCTGCACGAGGCGGGCGAGCGTTGGGCCCCGGGCGGCGGCGGCTGCGCCCACGAGGCTCCGCGGGCCAAGGCGGAAGGCAGGGCGAGCGGCGGCGGCGGTGGCGCCCCGGGCGCAGCAGCTGAGGCCCGGCAGCGACGCCGACGTCCTGCGCGTACCCCCTCGCTCCGCGGCCCGGCCCCCTCCTCCTCCGCGGCGGCGGCGGCCTCCATCTTCCTCTGCTGCCCGCGGTGGCACTCGTCCGGCGGAGCTGGTGAGTTGCGGCTCGGCCGCGGCGGGGAGCCGGGCCCTTCCTCCGCACGCACGGCGCCGCGCGGCCTGCTCGGCTTGGCTCCGGCTCGGGCTCCGGCGCAGCGGCGGCGCCTTCGGAGGCATGCGCGCCCGCGGATCGTTGGGTCGGGCCCCCGCGCCAGGCCGGGGCGGGAGCCCGAGCCGGAGCCCGAGCCCAGGCCGAGCCCAGGCCGGCGGCGCGGCCTCCGCCCGTTGCGAACGCGCGCTTTTGTGCTCGGAGCTGCACGGCCGCGCTTCCGCCTGGCGGGGAGCGAGGGAGGCGCCGCGCCGGGCCCGAGCCGGCCCCGTCCTCGTCCCAGGTCTCGTCCCTGTCCCCGTGCCTTGTGCGCGGCGCGGCGCGGGCCGGGCTGGAGGCGGCCTCGGGGGCGGCGGGCGGCGGGGCGGGGAGGAGAGGAGGCGGTCCCGGGCCGGCCTGCGCTCCCGCTCCTGCCCGCGCCCGGGCTCCGGGGCAGGCAGGGTTATCGGGAAAGGGCCGCTGATTCCGGGCTCAACTCCGCCGCCTTCCTTCCCGGGAAGAGCCGGAAACGGCAGCCCTGAAGGACGTAGGGAAGCAGGCGCTCTGCTTTGCCCTGTTTAGGGTTTGGGGGTCGAACTTTTGTCTTCATTTGGTTATCGAAGATACTGCAGAACTACGCCTCAGTTACTCATTTCTCACCTATTTAAAAAAAAAATTCTTGAACGCAATATGAAGTATTTGGTAGTTTGAAAATATTTATAGGTGAGGATGTCTGTTGGTAGTAGAATAGACACGTGAGTCGGAGAACCAGGATATTTCCTATCGTAGCGTGTTTATGATTTTGAATTTATAGCTCTCTGCTGGAGCACACAAGTCGTGTGAAGCTTAGTTTTTCCAAGTAGTAAATCTTTTAAATCTTTTACTGCCGCTTAGACTTTTTCTCTGCTTTGTGCTTCCCATTTTCCTGCTCACTGCCGCAGTGAACATTTCCCCAGGTTATGCTCATCATCACTGTTTTTAAATGCTATACTTTGTTTCTTAATATTAGTAACAGATTTTAAGGGGACTTTTAAATCTATCGGTTCTCATTGAGCCATACAGCCAGTAAATTCTTTAGCAAAAATACTTAGATGAAATGGCTAGTTTTATTTAAGAAGCACAATTTTAGGTTTTAAAGATTTAATAGCTGTACCAGTGACTTGTCGGACTGACAACTAATGTGACAGGAGTTTTCCCATTTTCTTTCTATGCTCTGTAGGTCCACTTGTTGAACAGCGTGAGAGTTGTCTTCGCATCTGTGAGGGAGAACAGTGAAATTCTCTTACACTGATTTAGTAGCCCTTGTTCTGTGTTGTTGGAGTAGGCCTTAGGTAACTTTGTCATGTTGATCTTACGGTATACTTGTGTGTTACCTGCTCCATTAGGTCAGATTAAGAGAAATGATCTTTATAAATGAGGGTGAAAAATAAGTTTAGCCAAATAAAAATTCAAAATGGAAAAGGTGGAAGAAAATGGTCTGCATGTTAATCATTTAGAATCATGTTATTAAAACTGAAATTATATCAAGTATCAGAATGAGCTAGGAAAGGTTGATAAATCTGACTTAAAATGTGTTATTCAAAGTCGGAATGTAGCAGGTGACTTTCGATTACTGTAAATTATCTTAAGATTTCAGATTTTAGCATAGTATGGAGAATACTTGGAAAAACTGGTAAATGAAAATTATGAATACTGTTTTGGATACTAAAACACATAATTCCTGTTTTTCTTGATAATGGTCATGTACTCTGGGGGGCATTTCTTTGCATTCTTAAATAAATGCACTTTTAAAAATAACATTAAGTTGCATTGTAATTTTTCATGAAATTCTGTTTATGTTTTAATTTTTCTGGAGATAACCGTTTTTATTTTTAAATGAGATAGTGGAGCCTTATTGGTCAGCACCCAGGTTTTTTTAATTACCTGTACTGACTCACCACACAGTATCAAGGAGTTCCGTGGTCTTAGAGTGCTCATTCTAAATACAGTGAATTCATTCATCATCTACATTTTAGATACTCTTGCTGACAAGTGGCTTTTAGTTTTTCGTTTCTAGAACAGATCTTGGGCTCTGCTTTTCTTTTGTTTCTTCTTGGAACATCCTCTGAGAATCCTAGACTGTTTTCAGAAGCATAGGCATCTTGCGTTTTAAATTGCAGCAGTGTCTTGCAAACTGTTACACATTTATGATTCAGCTGAAATTTTGAAAACAGTAAAAGCCATTTTCTTTTAATTATTTAATAACACTGAGAAAGATACAGTAAAGGTTTAAAAATCTTTGGGACTTGAGCACTTAAGGAATATTACTAAAGTTAGAGAATATGAGGTATTAAACCAGTATTAGAGTTTGGAAAGAGGCCTTTCAAGAGTTTTTTTTTTTTCCCCGGTACTGGGGATCGAACTCACGACCTCGCACTTGCCAGTCAGGCGCTTATGCCACTGAGCTAAATCCCCAGCCCGGCCTTTCAAGAGTTACAGGGCATGGGAGCTAGGCATAGTAGCACACACCTGTAATCCCAGCACTCTGGGAGACTGAGGCAGGAGGACTGCAAGTTCTAAGTCAGCCCTGGGCACCTTACCAACTTACTGAAAACTTGTCTCACAAAGTAAGTAAAGGGCTGGTGATGTAGCTCAGTGTGAAGGCCCTGGTTTCAGTCCTCAGCCCTGCAAAAAAGTAAAGACAAAAAAGGCATATAAACTACCAAATAATTGTCATACAGTATGTTTTTAAGCCACACCTTTTTTAATGGTCAGAAAATTTAAACTTTTATCACCATTTGGATAATGAAGAGACTATATAGAATAATTGTTAGGATTTTAAAGTATCCTCAGAAGTTTTGATACATACAGGTAATCTTTATTAAACAGTTTCAAATAGCACAGAGTATGTGGAAAGACTGAATTTACTGTTGTAATGCACAGCTGGTGTGAGATAGACATCTGAAAATGTAAAATTTGTGAAAATATAGAGTTTTTAGTTGCCAACTTTTTCTCCAGATGATACTGTTTGTATACCCTGAGGATAGCCTTTTTGTTTTAGAGTGGCTAAATGCGTGTTTCTTACATTATTTTGGAAGAAGAGTCACTTTTATTTTTAGAATTTTAAAAAATTTCATTAATATACTAAAACCAGAAAATTTAATGCATGTTATTTAAGTAGAGAATATAAAGTACAATAGTTTAAGAGTGCTGCTTCAGAATTACTCTGAGTTTGAATGTGAGAATATTGGGCGTATAAATGCTTGGGTCCCAATTTGCTGTTCTGTGAAAGACGACATAATTGTACCTACTTGACAGAGTCTTTGTGAGGGACTAACGAGATAATACATGCAGTACACTTCCCATAGGCCCTGGTATAGTATATAGTAAGTACTAATCCATACATGCTGGTTAGACATAGATCCTAGTTTGATGAGGGAGTTCCAATACTTCTGTGGTTAATTCCGTTGTCTAATCCTTCATAAAATGGCAGTTGTAAGGGCAAAGTAACTGTTACTCTTTGAATTAACTTTTGCTTACTAACATTGGCTAATGTAATTGTGCTTTTGCCAGTTCCAGCTTCTACCTGATAGGTTTAAGTTTGTAGGTCAGCTTTAGTCTTTGGCACAGCAGACCCTTCAGATTTTATACTGTAAATATCCTTTTTACCAAATCCTTTCAGAAGAGTTGTTTTGAGCCTTGGTTCCTTTTTGACAAGACATCCTGACTGATGAAGCTGCACCAGCATTGGCTTGGATACGGGGAGCAGGTGACTAGGTTCCCTGCTTTGCAGAGTAGTCCTTTGTAGAAGTGTGTCATAACATGTGGCCTGACAATTACTAATTTTCCTTGACTCTGTCCCAGGGTAATTATGACTCAGCTTTATTTCCTTCTTTATTTTTGGTCCTAGTGGTTAATAACTGACCATTGTGTTATATAGCTGAATCACAGTTGTCATTTATTCTGTAACATTGGCTATAACTTTACTAGTTTTAGTTCCTCTCTCGTAAATTGAGAATAGTAGTACTACCCGCCTAATTGTGATTGTGCAGATTAAATGATACAGTGCATTTAAGTTGTTTAGAACAGTGTTCTGCATGATAATAAACATTTAGAACTTTTAAACTTTAAAAAAGATAACATAGGGTAGTGGTCAGCACATCATTGACTCTTGAATGAGAATTTTTGGGTTCATACTTCAGCCCTACCGTTCATTATAGCAAATAATTTAATCTCCATAATTCCAGTCCAATATTTGTGGTATAATTATAATATAGGATTGTTACACTAAATGAATCACTAAATGTAGAGCAGAATATGTTAGCCCTGCTCTGTTGACATTTTGACTGGACAGTTCTTTGAGGTAGGGTTGTTTTTGTACAGTGCAGAGTACTGTGTTTACTGTCACATGTAGTGTACTTTCTAGTTATGATAACTGAAAAGTCTCTGAGCAAGGCCACATGTCCTCTGGCTTACATTTCACCTTCTGTTGGCAGTTTTACTGAGGTAAATTGTGCATAACAGTACCTGGTGAGAAGTCAGAGTACATTATGTTTTCTGTTTTATTGTTACTGGCAGTAGTTTGCTCATTCATTCGTTGACTTAACAGTTTTCAGGGTTTAAACCCAGGGCCTCTGCACTGAGCTACATCTCCCATTTTTTGTCATTCCTACCCATTTAAAAATTTTTTTAGTTTGAAACAAGGTCATAGTAAGTTTCCCAGGCTGGGCTTGAACCTTTGATCCTCCCTTATTGTAGCCTCTCAGCATGCTGGGATTACAGGCCTGGGCAATGTATTATGCACAACATACTTTTTTTCTTTGATAGCTACTGACCTTAGAAACTGGTTCATGCTAAGCATGTTTGAAGCTCACTGTCTAACTTGAGCTATGATGTTAGGGCTGGACATTATCTGGTGTGCTGCACTTCCAGGTTTTGCCTGCATTGCTCTTTGCTAGGTATTGGCTAACAGTGTCACCGTTAGTGAAACCCTCACTCACCATGCTGTACACACTGTATGCAGAGCCACCGTCAGCACCGTCTGAGTTTGCACAGCTTTCTAAGGTTCGGGTACTTTCTGTCCCCTCAGTGCCATCCCTTGCACACATAAGACAGATCTTTTTTTTTTTTTGGTACCCGGATCGAACTCACGACTTGCGCTTGCCAGGCAGGCACTTAAGCCACTGAGCTAAATCCCCGGCCTCATAAGACAGATCTTTATCGTAGTACACATTCAAAGCTCTGGTAACTTTAATAATTTGTTTAGACTTAAGTACTGTAGTACAAAGTACTTTGGCTTTAAAGATGTTTTTAAAAATTGAGGTAGACATTTTTAACCTAAAGTGGCTTTTTATACAAATGTATTTTTCCTTTTATTATAAATTTACACATTTTTATAATGTTTTTGTTGTTCTATTTGTACCTGAAATACGTAGAAAAGGATATAATTTGGTTTTATTGTTATGAACTAAATTTGACTGTACTATAATTCTTTTAGAGTTACAGGTGAAATGTTTGTTTTGCTTCATTTTTTTGTTTGAGAAAGGATCTGACCGTGTGTGTTGAGGCAGCCTTGGACTCATTATGTAGCCCAAGCTGGCCTCAAACTTGCAGTGATCCTTTTTGCTTCAGCCTCCCCAGTGGTGGGATTGTAGGCCTGTGCCACCACGCTGGGCTGAAACAGGTGTTTTCAAATGGACACTCTTTGTGCTCAGATTAAATTTTAGTTAGAATGTTAGTACTAATCATTTTTACTTCACTTGTATTTTCTGGGCCTTTATGAACAGTCTGTTAGGACTGAATTTAGCCATTTATAATTAGGATTAACTTTCCCTTTGCCTGGAATAGCCTCTGGACATTTAGGACCCAGGTCATAGATGACCTGTTGAGCCTTTCTTGACTTTCTGAGTTTGACCCTTCATGACACCACCTGCATTACTCCAGTACAGCACTTCATATTTTGAGGGGTTTTGGTTCTTTTGATTTTTCTGAGACAGGGTTTCACAAGAAGTGCAGGCTGGCCTTCAATGCACTGCAGTCTTCCTGCTTCACCCTCCTGCATGCTGGGATAACAGGGGTGCACCATCACACTTAGCAGCACTTCATATTTTGTTTAGATGTTTTACATGCCTTCATACCTTTGTAGTTGTTACATTTTTATATTCTGTTTTGCATTGTGAGTTCCTTGAAGTTGAGCCTGGGGTTTATTTCATTGATGCATGCTAATAATAATGCTTTGTAGTTGATATTTAATAAATACGAGAATGAATGGGTAGTTTAATTATAAGCACATTATTTAGTTCTCTGATCTAGCTGTATGCATTCTGTTGTCTGTTATATATGAGGTCGGATTCTGAGCACAGAAATAATTTCTGATGTTAGCATGTATATTTGGGTAGAACTAATTGATTTAACTAGATATACACACCGTTAGCCATTTAAAATGCACTCTGGATAAACTTGCTATGTTTCAATAAACTCAGATTGCCTAACAAAGGTATTTAAAATTGCAGCTTAAGAAACAGGAACTTGATAAGATCAAGAAGCCAACCAGCTGTCAAAATAGCTCATGTGGGAAATTGATAGACTGAAGATCAAGCAGTCTGCATTATTAATAAAGATACTAAATTAATTTTTCTCCTTAATTTCTCCTTATTATCTTTGTTTTCCTGCATTACTAAGGTATTGTTTCGGAGTAACTTTAAATTTATAAGAATATTGGAGTGGGGTGTACATTTCTTGGATACCCTTCATTCATTCTTTTTTTTTTTGAAATGGGAGGCTGCCTGTGATTCCCAGACTGGTCTTGAACTTGGCGAACCTCCTGCCCCAACCTGTTGAATTGCTGGGGTTACCTGTGTACACTAGTGTGCCTGAAAGTTTCCCTGATTTTTTTAACATCTGACACAACACTAGTGACTCTGTCAGAACTAAGAGATGACTTTTTAAAAGAGATTACTACATTACTATCAGCTAAACTGCATACTTTCCTACCATTTTACCAGTTTCTCCACTGCTGTCCTTTTTTCTGTTCTATGATTCAGTACACATTACATTTAATAGATTAGTGTATCTGTTTTGAGTAAATATTAATATCTGTTAATATTTGCACTTCTTAACATTTTTATTTTTGATAGCATTTAATATATAAAACTGATTTTTTAAAGTAAATTATTTTATTCCTCTGATAAGTTATTTTCAAGATACTTGTGTTAGGCGGCTGTGTTATTTTTGACATTTTTTTTCCTTTGGGATCGCCTCTGCACAGCCATTTGGAAGCACCTAAAGAAAAATAGACTCACAGTTTGTAACAGTTTTTTGAAAATGTACTTCACAAAGGGCTAGTCTTGTGTTGTATCCTTTTGAAAGTGCCTTCTTAGGACCCATAAATTTGAGATGCTTTATACTTTTATTTTGTCTTAGAAGATTCCTGTTCTCATTGACCTAAACAGATGTCTCATGCAGTGGTGTGGCTGTGTAGTAAACATCAGTTGAATAAAGAAAAAAAGGTATTGCTAAAGGAACATAGCTTTGTTATAGTCATTCTCTTACTTTTGCCTTGGGAAACCTTTTTCCTTGATGTCTATTATGTAAATAAAGGGAACCACTCCTTGTAAGCGTGATTAGTTTTGTCTAAAAACCACTGGAAGTGTGATTCACTCATAGTACAGTTTACTTTTTTGTTTTTTAAAATAAATTTGTAAAGACTCGTTCTCATTTGTTGAGTTAAACAGTTGGCCACAGCTTCTGAAGGCACTGTTTTCATAAACAGCAGTAGTACTGGGGAAAACCCTCACTTATTTATAAAATTATTTAGAATGGGCTGGTCTTCCGTAAAGCTTTGTGATCTTGTGTGACCAGCACTTTTGAGTGTTTTCTTTTTCTTTTTTTAATTTAGAGAAAAAAAGCAGAACAGAAAAAAGGGTACAAATAATACAGAATTAAAAACTAAAAAAACACTAGTTGATAAATTACGTATCATTATCTTAAAAGTAGTTGTTCAAGTTACAAAATCAGAGCAGGAAAAGTGTACAATCAAACAATGACAGCACAAACTATTGTTTGATGAACTAACAGAAACAGTAGTACGGTTATCTACCTTGCACAATTATACATACAGTTATATCTTTTAGAGCACTTTCTTTCCCTTTCATTATTACAATACCTAGTATACCTTTTGGACCTTATTACTCTTTCAGTTTGAATGTTTTCACAACTTGAAAGCGTACCATATATATTTGGTGTTACAAAAGACATCAGGGGAAGTTTGTTGAATTTATTAGCTTGTGTTGCTAGTGCATTTTTTTCCTAGTAGGTTTTAGAAGGGAAGTTAACAGTTTGTGTCTAGAGCTGGATTTGCCCTTTTCTTTTTGATTCATCTGGCAGTGGCGAGGGTGGTGGTGGTGGTGGTGGTGGTGATTACTAGTTAGTTGTATGCAGCTCTGAAAAGAAAGTAGTTTTGGCCTGTGGTAAAGCTTGGACTCCTGCATGTCCAGATAAAAGAATTGATTGGTAGTTCTGGTCTACTTAATTTTGTAAACATTAGTAAATGTTTTTGGTGATTTATTTTTAATTACTTAAATTTATTATATTGAAATTTCTTTGGAGCCTAAAAAAAAAAAAGAGTACAGGAATTGCTAATATATAATTGAATTTTTCTTAGATACTGAGATCATGTTGCTAAAGGAACTTTTTCAAACTTTTTATCACCAAGAATGGATGTAAAATAATGTTTCTTTCAATGTTCTATTAATATTTCAGCATAAATAAGTAGCAGACTTTGAGAAGAGATACCGGAAGTCTTTTGTGTAGAAAGGATTACTCTGTGAGGGCAAAGATCCCGTAAGGAGTTATATCTTTCTGGCTGTTTAGTTCAGTGAACAACCTGACAGGTGCCTTGCATGGGCTATGAAGCCTGTAACCTGGATGAGAATCTGTTTAAGTGTATTTTCTTGGTACAAGAAACAAGGCATGGGGAGCTTAGTGAGACTTTGTCTAAAAGAATGACAGGTGTAGGGTGTAGCTCAGTGAGAGAAGGCCCTGGGTCCAGTCTCTACTACTGCAGAATACTAACCCAGAGCAACAGCCACAGAATAATAGTAGCAGCTCCTGTCTACTTGGGGGGCTTAAATTACATGAATTCAGGCAAGAGGTTTAGCACAGTGCGGCATATGATATGCACCCAGTAAATGGTAGAGAGTATACGTGTATCTTCAGTCCAATTCAAGGCCAGGTTAAGAATTTTTGTAGATTTCGAGCATATCTAAAAAAAACTTTGGAATTATAGAGCTGAAGATACTCTGTTTAATCAGAGAAATTTTCTAACCTAATGTTAATTTTTTTGGTTGGTTCCTCTTCCTGCCACAGAATTATGTTGGTTCGTTTTATCTAAAATCAGTATTGAAGCTGGGGATTTAGCTCAGCAGGCATAAGTGCCTCCCTGGGGAGTGTGAGGTCTTGCGTTAAATCCCTGGTACAAAAAAAAAGAAAAAAAAGAAAAAAATCAATATTGAAAATAATTTAGTAATCAAATTTGGCGGTTGATTCTCCTTTAAAGTTTGAGATGACTTTTGCTGCATAATACTTTGTAGGTACAGTATGTAGGCGATTAATGATATTCATGTAGATGACACATAGCTCACTAAAATCAATTTAAGTACATAAGATTCTTTTAATTATTCTTATTTTGCCCTAAAAATACCCCCACCCCCGCCCCCACCCCTGAAGCTGTTTGCATGTGCAGGTCTTTCTTTGCCTCTGTAGTTTTTGTTTTGGTTTGTTGGGTTTAATTAATAGTTTCTTTTTTGGAGTTTCTTTCTCTCCCCTCACAAAATGAGTTTTTTGTCTATATATTACCTTTCTGTAAATTGTTTGATTGGATTGAAGTTCTTTTTATGTTGATCTACTGTAAGAGCAGTGTTTGATTTTTAATTTATGGAAGTGTTACAGTTAAAACATATGGTGTTTATGTTTAAGCCATGTAATTTTTTCAAGTGTGACAAATTAATGAACTATACATGATATTTTTCCCTAGAAGTAATGAATTTGAGTAAATATTTTGTAGGTTTCTGGTAAAATAATATTTACATGCATGATAAAGATTATTTAGTAAGGATTTGTTCCACATTTCCAAATGTTATTCTAAAGACAAATGAGGATTTTTTTAAAACAAAAATTCAGAAGTGTGTTCTTAGACTCAAAACTATTAAAATAATTTGGTATTAGGTGATTTTCAATTGATAGCTTTATTTCTTATGGTATTTTTTTTGTCTTTCTATAGGGCTGAAAGACACACAGAAGTCTTCATGGATATAGTTGATACATTTAATCATTTAATTCCTACTGAACACTTAGATGATGCCCTATTTCTAGGATCCAACCTGGAGAATGAAGTCTGTGAGGATTTTAGTGCAAGTCAAAATGTCTTAGAGGACTCGCTGAAGAACATGCTCAGCGATAAGGATCCTATGCTAGGATCTGCAAGTAACCAGTTCTGTTTGCCCGTTTTGGATAGCAATGATCCCAATTTCCAGATGCCTTGTTCAACAGGTAATTCTTACTTTTTTTTTTCTTTTTCTTTTTTCTTTTTTTTTTTTTAGTCTGCAATTTAAAATGAAAAGAATTTTCAGCAACTTTTTTTTCTTTTTGGATGATGAGGGTAGTGAATTTAGGGTTCTTTCCTTTGAATTTAGAGCTGCTTTTCCAGGCATCAGAATAGACTTTATATACTAAAGTGTCTTCCAAGGAGGGTAGAATCACCTTTAAGGATATTATATGTATAGTTGGAGTGATCTTATAACTTGTCAACCAGAGTAGGATGCTTGTGAGAATTATAGCTGGTGCTATTAATGATGATGCTGTTACACCATGGTAAATAGGGACCCTCACTAGCAAATAGGGATTGCCTGCAAAATCGGGTTATTGCACCCCAGGCCTGCTGTCCTTCCCGGCCCTACAAAGTATGTTCTTTGCTACAGTTTCGTATTTTGTGTATCTGTCTCAAATCCAGAGAAAGAACTCTAGACATGCTGTCTTTTAGAGTAGCCACTAGCCACGTGTAACAGCTGTTGATATCTTGAAATCTATTCCTAATTGTGCTGTAAAATGCACAGTAGCATTTGAAACTCGATATGAAAAGATTATGCTAAACTATTTTATCAGTTTTTGAGTTGATGGTGTTAAAGTGCTAATTTTGGATATTGTTGGTTAAATAAAATAATTTTCTTTCTTTCTTTTTTTTTTTTTTTTTTTTTTGTGGCTGAGTCTCACTGTGTTGCTCATTTCAGGATTCCTGGGCTTAAGCAGTTCTCTGCCTCAGTCCCCTGGGTAGCAGGACCACAACTGCAGGATTATTTTGGTTTTTCTTCAGTAAATGATTTATTTGAAAATTTAAAGTAATATGTGGCCACCATTATTTTTCCGTTGGACAGCATTGTTCTAGAATCTGTAACTGAAAAAACTGAAAGAATGAGGATAATAGCATGTGGGTCACATTTACAACCCTAGCACTGGGAGGCTGAGGCAAATGGATCCCAAGTTCAAGCCCAATTTGGGCAGTTTAGCAGGACCTTGCTGCAAAAAAAAAAAAAGAGCAGGGGGTGTAGTTCAGTGAGAAAGCGCAGAGTTCAGTCCCAAGTATGGCAAGAAAGAAAAACTATAAATGTTCTGCAGTGCCAAACTATTTTGAATTAGAAAGTACTTTGGTGACATGTAAGTACATAGAAAAATAGTTTTTCTTTTGTAAAGCAAAGAAAATAGTTTGAACTTTGAGGCAAAAGCTCTTCTGTAAGCTCAAGTTAGATAAAGGTAAATCAGTCTCGGAGAACTAAATAAGCTTTCTCACCATTTCCTAAGATAGTGCAGAGGTTCATGTGATGTTAGTTTTTCAGTGATTCTAGACTTCTCCTAAAGTACAGCTTTTCAGTGTAGTTTTCATTTCCTTTGACCATGTTGTCTTTTAAGTTATGTCATCATCTTTAAAGGTTGGAAGGGGTGGTGTGCTGTTGACACGTGAATGTGTCAGATTACTCTGCCTGAAGGCCTCACCACTGAAGACTAGCAATCTTTTCATTTTAACCACACTTTAATATTGGGGGATTTTGAATTGCTTGCTGATGATGTATCTTTAAATTATTTATATTATGTTGTGTTATCTATCACAAAGGCTTGCATTGTTGTATTGTAAATGTGCTAAAGCTTTGAAAATCTATGTTTTATGTACACGTTGTTTTAAGTTTTTACTTTGGTCCTTGTGTCAGTACAGTAGTTCTAATTATATTAACATAGACAGCATTTGGTTATATGTACACTGTTTCCCAGTTTAGTCCAAGGCTAAACATTTAACATTTCTACAGTTTCCTTCAAGGATGTTGGTACAATCTGGAATTGGAATTGGCAGGTGTTTGAGTTTTTCTACTTACAAAATTTCAGCTCTCCAGTCATACGATTGTTTCTACTTGATGTCCTCTTTTTTAAAAATTGATTTGTTGAAGTTTTTATTGACACGGAAAATATTCAGTTTTTGGTCACTATTTCTTGTTAAAAGACTTACATCACCCTCATTGAAGTGTTTAATGAGGTTTATTAATACTTGTTTATGATTGTACTATCTTAAAGTTTGACTTAAGTAAAATTAGTTTTTGAATTTTCTTAACATTTGTTTGCTATAATTATTTTAGATTCTGTAACAATTGTCTTCATGTATATGTAGTGTATGTTTTTAAGATGTCAGAAAACTACATGGGGAAGTTATGATAAAGCTCTTCGGTTTAACTTTGTGCTGTTAAGCAAGGGATTTATATTAATTGGTTCAAAGTTCATCTGCTCTTTAAGGTATTTGGTTCAATAAAAGGCCTAGCATTTTCTAAGTATTGCAAAATTAAAAATTTTGTTGTTGTTTTGGTATTAGAGATCAAACTCACGACCTTTTTCATGCAGGCTCTGTGCTGCTGAAGTATATTTCTGGCTAGAGAACATTTTTGAAAGTTTTTTTTTAAAGTTTTGGTTTTGGAATATCAGATTTAGGAGAGCGTTTCAAAGATGAAATCTTACTGTAAAACACTCTTTGGACAATAACTTTTTTTTTTGAGACAGGCTCGTGCTGCATAGTTAAGGCTGGTTTTGAGCTCACTATGTAGCCCATGCTGGCCTCGAATTTGCAACAGTCCTCTTGCCTCAGGCTCTGGAGGACTGGGATTGCAGGCTTGTGCCACCACACCTGGCCAGCGGTAACTTCTCAGCTATTTGTAAATTTTTGTTGCAAAGTAAAAATGATACAGATTTTTACTAATTTCAATCTTGATTAGTGAAACCAATAGAGAAATGATCCTATTTATGTTTCTCAGGACAGGCAGAGCTGTAGATTGTGGTTATGTTGTAACCCTGATTTTGGTTGCTGTAACATTAGCAAATCAATAGCTGCTATGTTTTGTTTTCTGTTACCCTGAATTAGATTGCTTTTTGGAATTGTTAAAAGGCCAATTTTTTGTTCATGTAGTAGTTGTATTATATTTCATTATCTCCAGAAATCGTAAAGCAGTTTTAAAAACTAAATAAAAGTAGGAAACAGAAACTTGCTCCTGGCTCTGTGAGGTGTGCAGAGGTGGATGCTATCCACCTGGAGAGCTCAGCCAGGAGGCCCCCCCCCTCCCCCCCGTCTCAGTACTGTCTTTTAACTGTGGAAGGTCTCAGAGTCTCACCACAGTCTTTGCATTAGCTTTCAGATGGGCTGCCCAGCAGTACACATTGTTCAGAAAATTTCAGTGAGGAAGCAGATGGATATTGGATTTGAAGTATTTGTAGTTCATTGTAGTTTTGTGCCCGGGATTGCGCTCAGGGCCTTCTTACTGAGCTACCTTGTCAGCCCCTTTTTAGTTTTACTTATTTTTGTTTTACATTTTGAGACAGACTCTTCCCAAGTTGCTGGGTTTCCCAGGCTGGTCTTGAATTTGGGATCCTCCTGCCTCAGCTTCCCAGAGGAATGAGACTACTGTGTAAACATATGCCACATAGAATTCATTTCTTTATATGGTGTATTGAAATTTTTATAGCAGTAATCTGATTTATTTTTACTGTGTTGAGCAGCGTGCTTGATGACACATACTATATATGTATGTTTTGAGAGCAGTCTTAACTCAGATAGCTCTTGTATTTACTGGACCTTTTAAATGAAACTAAGATGCCCTTTTACACTCCAAGTCTCCATGACTTGAAGAGTTACCATCAAAGTTGTTATTCACTGTTAAAAACATCTCTCCTATAGTATATTTTTTAGGGGTTAAGCAAATTGAAAAGACCATTTATCTCTTGGAGGCACCTTGCATGTTTATTAAGAGTTGATTTATATTACTATATACTAAGGTGTTTCTGCAAGTGTAAAGAAAAATACCTGCTAACTTGATCATATGATGTGTTTTCCTGTCTTTACAAAAAAAGATTTTAGCTTGTGCTGCTTTCCTTCTGAGCAAAGTACAGTAATACCTGTTGATTGGTTTCACAGCTTTCTTAGCAGTCGCGTAATTCAGTTGCTTTATTTGGCGCACAAGTTTTAGTGACATAATACACTTACAGGGTGCAGTGGGATAATTTGGCTTATGTATACAATGTGTAATAATTTTACTTAGCATTTCAAATCTCCACTTAGCTTGTGCTAGGAAACTTGGAATTATTTTTAGTTTCTTACGTCTAATAAATCATTATAAACTATAGGCACACTCCTGTACTGTAGGATATTAGAAAATAGCTCCTGTCATCTGTATTTTGGTATCTGGTATTCAGTGTCCCTCTACTTTCCATCCCCTTTACCTTTCCTAGCCTTGAGTGCCCATAGTTCCCTCTCCTTCAGTGATATCCGCATTTTTAGCATCCATGTGAGGAGAATGTGCATGCTTGTCTTTTTGGGTACAGTTTTAATTTTGATTCATACCTCTGTAGTTTGGAGCTGCTTCATTATTAGCGTCTGAATTTTACTGTAGTACTGCAAAAACATTGCACTTATTCTGGAAAAATGACTTGTGAGCTGGTGTGTCGCTGAGATTAACTTAGAAGACATTTGCAAGTTCAATAGCTTCATGTTGCTTTTTGAACATTTTTGATTGGCTGACACATCGAACCTAAGCATGGCAATGGTTTTCTGGTCCAGTAAAATCCAGTTTTCAGTACTTGTTTGTACTTTCTGTTGAGAGGTGTATGGGAGCTATGTAGAGGTGTATAATTATACCTGTGGATCCAACTATATAAAAATTCATTATTTGCTTTGGAACTCTCACTTTTTGTTTATTTTGAATAATTGTTAGTGTTTTAAAATGTATTTGTTTTGATATACTTTCTTACACCATTGGTCCTACTTTTCAGAATCCTCTTTAAAGCAAGATGAATACAGATTTAATAAATAAAAAGTAGTCATACAGATACTATGAAAATACAGTGTATATGCTTACTTGAACATTAGAGAACTTTAACTGGTTTTTCTAAGCACGTGTATGGTCTTTTAGAATAAAATAAAATTTTATTTATATAAGATTAATGATAATATTCAATGCTATTTCAATATTTAATCTGACCGTAATGTATTTCATTGCTTTTTATAAAAACTATAGCTGAAAAGCAGTGTAATGAAAACATAGGAGCTGCTTTAATTGTTGCTCATTTTGTTTCTTGGCCATCTTGTTTCTTATGCTTCTCTGTTAGAGACTTAACTTGATTCAGACATCTCTAATAGATTATGTCTGTTTTTTTTCAAAACAAATATTTTCCTTTATTGCTTTGTCACTTTAAAACCAAAAGAGCAGTTAAATTCAAAAAGATAGAACAAGTAACATTTTAAACATGAATAGTAGAGTATCTGCCTACTAAGAGAGAATTTTTGCCTGAGGCCAGTTTTCCAGTTTATGTATTTTTAAAAACTATATTATGTGTTTTCTTTTTTTATTTCTACTTGATTCTCTTTACTTTTGCTTTCCTTAGCTTGGCCTATGATAAAACTTTGCATTGACTAATTTTTGGTCATCAATTTAAAATGTGAAGTAAAATGATTAACCTTGTTTTCTGTCATTGTATCGCTAACGTCTTCTAGTGTCTTGTTTTCATTTAGTGTTTGACTTCATTTCATTGTTATTTTTGAAGCCCATTGCTTGTTTCACTTAAAACTTGAAGCAAAAAGAAGAACCTTGGACCGAGACAAGCAGAGCTTTATTTTTTGAGTTGGTGACTGTACATTTTTAAAAACTTGCATTTCTATGCTGTTTAGTGTAGCAGGCTTCCTTTTCGAAAGCCTTTGAGCGTACTGCTGGGTCTGCTAAGCTCACCTGTTTTGTCCCTTCTCTGTGTCATTTTCTAGGTCTGTTGTGTACATCTGTCATCCTACAGTTTTTCAGCTCTTCTTATATTTGTATGATTGCTTTCTTGTATTTCATTATTTTTGTTTTTTGGTGCCAGGGAAGGAACTCATGCCCTCACGCTTGCCAGGCAGGCACTCATGCCGCCGCGCTAAATCCCTGGCCCCTCATTATTTTTCTTTATATACACTTCGTTTGATGGCATCCTTAGTAACTTTCTGTTACTGGTATATTTGACTATAGTGCTTGTTTTTGTGTAGCGTACAAAGCTGAGTATCATTTTCCCTTCAACGTTGGAGGTGCTCTTACTTGGGTGTCTCGCATCTGCTATTGCTGGTGAGTGCCTGCTAGGGAGTTACTTGTATTGCCAAGTGGCCTTCCTGCACACCATCCTGGGGCTTTTCCTTATGTTGTGGTTTTTTGGTTTAGTAATATATGTAGGTTTACTTTCTTCACTTTTTTGAATGGGCACACAGTGGACCTTTTAATTTGGAAAGTAAATTCTTTCAACCTTGAGAAATTTTGTTTTTCTCCAACCTGTATAGCAGACTTGTTGGCTCATGTTACTACATCTTCTCTGTTTTGCTTTGTGTTTTCAGATGTGCATTGCCATATTTTGCCATATTTCAGTAATAGTGAAAGTTATAGTGAAAGTTATTTCACTATTTCTAACAAACTTTTGTTCATACCATTTTTAAATAGCATTATGTGGTCTAAGGGACATGTAATCTCTTTATGTGTTCTGACTTTAAAATTTTTGCTCCTTTTCATAGTGTGGTGGGTTTTCTCCAAAAGTTTGATGATTTTTGATATGTTTAAGCTGAGAGAAAGGAAATTGAGTTGTGCTGTAGGATAAATGGCTTTGGCTAGATATCTTGCAGTTATTTTGGGGAACTGCTGAATAACAGAACAAGGAAGCATCTTAATAGGAGCTGTACTATTTCCTTCAATTTATGCAGTTTCAGTTTAGGGATAGGAAAGTATTTTCTTACTCGGAATCAGTGCTTGTTGGTAGACCTTGTTATGTAATGAGGTTGGGAGGGAAGGAGTTCACCTAGCATTGTTTAGGTCGTAAGTTGAGTTTTTACTTCTGGGCATGCTCACAATGGATGGTCTGGAGACTAAAAAGTTTATTTGACACACTTTTGAACTTTAGCTCCCTTTGATTGTGAGCTGTTGGTTTTTATCATGCTATTGCATTAATCTCCGCTATTCAGTTTTTTTCTTTCATCTTCTAGAAATCTCATCTGTTTCTGGTCTTTTTATTCTTTTTAATATAGATTTAGATTTATTCTCATTTTAATGAGATTTAGGGAGCAAGAGAAGATAGAAGATGTATAAATCTTGCTATATTGAACGCGTGACTCTTAATTCAACCCTAATAAGTATAAAATTACTGATACCTCCTAATTCTTAAGGGTTTTGAAATCTTGTCTGTTTTTGTCTTTGTCAGTTTTACATTGTTCTTTCAAGGTTTTCATTTGTTTCTTTATTTTCAAGGTCTTTTTCATGTGTTAGTAATGCCCTTTTGTGAGGCTAATAAGGCTATTAACATACTTTTCAGAGTTAACAAGTATACTGTATTAAGAGTTCTCCAGAGAAACAGAAGTAATTGTGTATGTGTGTTGGGCTTGTGCATTTATTGGGAGACAGATTGGTTACCTGATGTCCGCCTCAGGAAAATCTCAGACGAAGGGAAGTTTTCACAGGTGAGGTTGGTTTACAAGGTTAAAGAAAGCAGACGTGCAAGATACTGGCAGTAACAGCAGGCAGCAGAGAGCAGAGTCAAGAGAGCACAAGGGCCTCTGCATGCATCTTTATTGTGTAATTTGCACACAGGTTGTTATCTCACGTTTAATTCTTACACAGTGTTATAACCAGCCCATGGGTGTTCACCTGTGTTGTCATGGTCATGTAACTATCCCACTGTGTACCTGTGCTAGACAAGCAGGGCCATACCCTCAGATGTCCTGAGACGCTCTTGAGCTTTGAAGCAGTCTGAATGGGTCTCTATACTTGACTGTGAAGCCTTTCAAGCCCAAAACACGCAGGGTAGACTGGCAGGCTGGAGACCCGAGGAAGAGTTGATGTGCATAAGAGTCGATAAGCAGTCAGCGTTCTGGATGCAGAATTCTCTTTTAATTTGAGGGCCACCAACTTTCGTCTCTTTTGGCCTGCAGCTGATTAGGTGATTAGGAGGCCCACCTACGGGAAGATAATCTCATGCACTGAAAGTCCATTGGTTTAAACATTGGTCTTAACCAAAAAGTACCTTTATAGCTACCTTTAGATTTATGTTTGACCAAAAGCCTGGATTCCAGATCCTAGCTAATAAGTTGACATAAAATTAACCAGCACAGCAAGGTACCAAAATTTAGGGCTGTGATGAATTATTTGAATTACTCGCTTATATTTATTGTCATGAAAGTAGTTTTAGTCTCAGAATTTTGAGAAAGTAGTTTCAAGGTGAGTTTGCAAGCAAAGACAATTCATTAAAAATATTTTCTTATAAAATATATGGGACAGCTGGGCGTGTGGCTCATGCCTGTAATCCCAGCATTTGGGAGGCTGAGGTGGGCAGGAGGATTGTTGCAAATTCAAGATCAACCTGGGACTACAAAATGAGTTCAGGGTCAGTCTGAACTGCAGGCGGGACATTTATTTATTCTTTGTTTTGTTTTTTTGATACCAATAATTGAACTTATCACCTTGTGCTTGCCAGGTAGGGGCTGTGCTGCTGAACTGTATCCCTGGCCAAGAAGTTTATAACACAATTATGTATGTACCAAGTACTGTAGAAAAGTACTTCGCAGTAAAGTCTCATGAAGTCATGACAAGAACTGTAAAGAGTTGTAAATACATATTACTGTTAATTCCACTTTATAGCCCAGTAAGTGGAGGTTTCCAGAGTGATTAATTTGCTGGGTTCACAAGTAAGCCATAGTACTCACATTGGAATAGAACCTAAGTTTTTTTGCCCCTAGGGAGGTGAGAAGAGTACATGAGTACTGTTAAGATCACAGCTTTATGCTGACCCTTAAATTCTCATTTACTCTGTAGTGAAGAAAATTAGGGTGATGTTTCTTGAAATTCTTTTTTAAAAATGAACAAAGAGATAGTCTCTTTATTTTATTTTGCTTTTGAGACAGGGTCTTGGTATGCAGTTCAGGTTGGCCTTGGGCCCACTGCGTGGCTTAGACTGGCCTCAAGCTCCGCAGTCCTGCCTTGGGCTCCCGAGTGCTAGTACTGCAGACCTGTGGCACCATGACCTGTCTTTCTCTTCCTTTCAAAGAACCTACTTGTAGGAGAGGTTTATTGTGCACTGATAATTAAAGCTAGGCAGCCTAGAGTGGGAAAGACAGTCTTTGGCCAGTGATTTAGGTGATCATTAATACTAGAAAGGGGCTCTAACACTCATGTAATGGTGAACGTGAACCCCCATTACTAGATAAAACACTTGATTCAAGACAGAATTGTAGTAGATACAAGGAAGGAAGGAAGAAGAAAGAAAAACTATGACTTTCCCTTCATTTTAGTTAAATAAATTGTGAGTTTATTATCTAAGCATTTACTTTTTGCAAAAAAGTAGTTGGTTTTAGCATTATGTTTTTTTCGTGCTGTGTAGTGTGACGGGCAGCACATACAAAGCCGAGCAAAATAACCTTGTTGCTGTTGTTATGGAGCTTAGAGTTTAGGGATAATTTTTCTTCTGAGGATGGTAATAAGGCTAGTTATGTAAGCATATTAACATACTGGGAATGGTAGTTTGCCATTGGCCTTGAGTGTTCCTAAACTTTCTTGCTAGATATGCCAGGATTGCAGAGTCCTGACCACACTTCTTGGTTGTGACTGCAGCAAGCAGCCTTGAGGGATGAAGCAGTAATACTGTCTGCCTCACTGCTATTACTCCATCACTTGCACTCTGCATGCCAGTAAAAGCGGCACCCCATGCGTGACATAGTTATGTCTGCTATGAGTAGAAATAGTAGCCAGACTCCTTGAATCATGGCTGCAGTGGTGCTCAGAAGCGTCTGGGTAGCTGAGCACAGTGAAAAGCAATCTTGGGGAAACAGTTCTCTGGGAGCCACTTCTCGGGCAGGGGTCCCTTTCTGTTTTTAAATGAAAGGCTGAGAGTTTTGCACTCTTGAACCTGCAAAGAAAAAATACACAAAGTGAAAAGTACAGTGTCCTAAATGTCAAAACAAATTATTGCCCAGGAAAAAGAAAAATATTTCTGAAACTAAATTTAGAAAGACGTTTTATCCATAGTTTATCATGATATGTGGTATATAAAATCCTAAGCAACATACTTTTAGTGAACCTAAGTGCTTTAAAACAATTCCTCAATATGTATCTCAGTATAAGCAGTATTACGGGTACTAATGTAATGGTCAGATCCAATCCCAGTATAAAATTTATCTTTCAAGCAACTTAGATACAATTTATCATGAGACTTTTAAAGGTATGGGTATAAAGGTAGAGTCTGTGGTACTGTGTGAGAACTGTGTAGAATGCAGTTACCTTTTACCTTTTGCCAGCTAAGTGCTTTCGTCAGCAGGACTCCATATGAGGTCATGTTAAGTTTAAAGGAGGCTCTGCTGGAGCCATTTGTTCCATTATAGTAGGCTGCCTTGTCCCTGTAGAAGGCAGAGCCAGAGTTCTCCTTAAAGTGACTTGGGATCCTCCCTCATACACGAATAGATGCACAAAGCCTTGTAGTTTCAAACATAAGTGAAGATGGTTTTGGCATCATTTCTTAGAGTCCACTTTAAAAAGTAAAACTTGCAAGTAAAACTCGTGTTCTTTATTAAAGAACATATTGTCCAGTGATTATCTTTGCTGTTTTCTGTTTAGAATTGCAGAATTCCTTGTTGCCATTTTCACTGTTGTCATTGCCTGGCTTCCTTTGGAACTCCTTAATCTGTGTCTTCTACCCCTGTATTCTCCCTTTATTTGCTTTAGTTGAAGAATCTTCCCAGAAGACTTCTGAGCTGGAGCTACTGCTGTTGATTCCTAAATACAGTACTTTCTTTGCTAGTTCTGATCTTTTGTTACAAACTTTTAATCTTGGCACTAAATGTACCTTGCATCATAAATTAACGACTGTCTAGTTACATAATAAGAGGTAAATTGTCATGAGATACACAGAAGTTTGTTAAAGTTCAGGAATACCCTAAATGACGATGTAATAAGTCCTTTTTTCCTGGTAAAGCTAAATTTCCTATCAGAGGAAGATAGCATTTTCCTGACTGACTTACGTAACTGATTTGTAGGACTACCACCACCTGGTCGTAGTGTGCTCCAATTGGAGGAGACAAGCGAGGTGTTAAGAGCTATCATCTGATCCTATGTACCAGTCATTGTGATTAGGAAGCATTTGTTTGTTTACAGATGTAAAATTAATAATACATGGTTGACACTTTTTTCAATTCCATTTTATTCAAACATGAAAAAAACCGCAAAATTTTAAAGTACATCAGTTGGACTAACAGTGGTGCATACATCACACATTTGACACAGTTTGGAGAGAGTACGTTTCAGTTACTAAAAGTATCTTAAATTGTAGTTACAAAATTAGTAAAATTTAGTTACTCTAAATTGTAAACAGGTAACATAAAAATGAGTCAGTTCAGAATTGAATTTATTTTTCTCATTTAAGAAAGATTAGGAATGGGTAAATTTCCAGCTTAGCTTTCAGAGGCATTTCAAAGGCTGTGGGTCCTGTTATTATGCAGAAATATGAAAGATGTTTTTAGACATTTAAAAAACCTGTGAACTGCTTGTTAGTGGCCATCACTTCACCCTGTTTTATTTTCTGTATTCTCTCATCTGTATGTTCTGCCTTTTCCTTTGTTCCCCCAGCTGAATTCATTTCAGTCTTACTCTTTATCCTCCAGGGTTAGTAATCAGAACTTGTTTTCTTACCTTGTCTGTGATCTCAGCTTAGAATCTAATGTTTTATCTTGTTAGCCTGTACTACTTAAAGCCTTAGTGATAAATCCTTAACACTTCCAGAACTATTTGCATTATTAAAGATATGTCCTCATTAAGTGATTTTGAAATTAACTTGATGTTTATATGTTTTAATGGGAATGCATTTGGGTGGAACAGTTAGTAGTATGTAGTTTGGTATTTTAACAACTAGTATTCTTAATTTGATAATTGTCCCAGCTTGATCACATACACTGAATTTATCATAATAGTGAAATAATTGCATACTAGATGGGTAAACATTGATATTTACGAAACTGAGATAGTTTATGAACAATTTTTCAGTCTCTAGAGTAGTAAATTATTTTATTTTGTAATTTAAAAACAATTTTGGTGTTGTGCACTTCTAGTACTAGCTACTCAGAGCTGAGGCCAGTAGGATTTCTCGTGCTAGGAGGTATAGAGTATCAAGGATCTTCGAGCAGATGTTGTGTGAACTTGGTCTCTTCTATCTTTTATTGTTTGTCTAATTAACTCTATAATTCTTAACTTTTTTTTCTGCCAAGAAGAACAGTGAATACACTCTCCAGACCCTTTACTTGGCTGTGTTTCAGGGTGCTGACCAGAAAGTAGAGTGCTGCTAGAGAGCTGGGTGTCTAATTCCCGAGTGGTCTGAGGTCACAGTGTTGGGCTGGCTTGTGACTGGGAGGAAGCTGTCTCCTGTGGTTCCTCTGCCTGTGTCTGTGCCGGGGACGAAGGTCCTTGCAGCTGAGCAGCCCTGTTCCTTCCTTCCTTGGCAGTGGCAGGGCATAGGTTCACTTCTCATGAGCTGGGTCCGACTGGCTCATCTGGACAGGATTTTGACTGTAGGTTAGGTTCAGTTGAGAGGAATAGAAAGCACCAAGTAACAGTGATGGCAAGGACATTCCCTAGCTGGGGTGTGGCGCACACCTGTCATGTTAGCCCTGGGAGGGCTGAGCAGGATAGTGCATTCACGCTTAGCCGCATACCTTAGTGAAACCTGTTTTAGAGGTAGAATTTAGGTCAGTGAGAGCTGGCATGGATCCCACAATGCCCGAGATGATGGAGCTCCTTCTGCTTTGCATTCCTGCGTGTTTTCAGTATCCACGTCTGCTCGCAGCTGTCCAGTGTGATTGATTCTCAGTAAAAAAGAGAGTTATGCCACTTTTCACTTAAGGTCACCTCCTGAATTGCTTGTACAGTTTCTACTTTTATTTACCGTGTGAATCACAGCTTAGGCAGTGCCCCTATGTGTCAGTCTGGTCAGTTGAAAAGGGTGATCTTTACTATGGGCGACCGTGTACCTAGCTGAGAAAACTGGAATTGTAGTAAATGAGGGAAAATGGCTAAATAAATACTGAGCAACAGCCAGTAGTTTTCAAGTGCAGCTTCTGTGGTGGTGGTGTGTGGGAGGGTTCTGAACAGTATGTTTCTAGTTCTCTGGTCATTCTGGGAGTTTGGAATAGTTGGCTTGTTTTAGAGATGATTCTGCCTTGCTTGTGTTTAGGCTTTTCTAATCTGCATAATTCAGTGCTTCTTAAAATCTCAATCTGTTCAGAGAGCATGATCATTTGCTCATAAATTTTAGAGGAATTTTTAAGTTTGTAGTGTTTAACCTTAAAGGAAGTGGGTATCAGAATTACTGCTTGTGTATCTGAGACTTTATTTCATAAGTAATAGTATCTAACAGTTGTGCATGTTTATAAGTGGCATTTTTCAGTACACAATACTTACATGCATGCTTAGAAACTTGCATATACTTATGTATAGTGCCAGTATATTAATGTCCTTTGTATAACACCTGTACTTTTAAGTGGATAAAATATGGATAAAATGCATACATTTTAAAGTTAAAGTTATTACATAAGAACTTTTTGGGAATGCATTGATGGCATATGTTTAATTACTTTTGTAAATGTCATCTTATTCCATTACACTTTTTATGCTTGTGGTTTTAAATTGAGTTAATTCTGATTCTGCTTTAAAATTTTTTTTTTAATTTTTTTGGTTTTTTGACATAGGGTCTTGCTCTACATAATATTCTAGGCTGACCTTGCACTCCCAGGATTCTCCTGCCTCAGCCTCCCCTCTGTGATTACAAGCATATGCTACCACACCCAGCCGTTGATTTTAGTAACTATGATAGCTGGAAAAGGAACGTAATAATAGTATGTATTCAGATGGAAGAAATTCAGTGTAGGTTCTAGTTACTAAGTTAAAGTCCTAGTTTTGTTCTCATCAAATACAAAAGAAGTTTTGCTGTAGTTTAATTGGAAGATTTCTGCCATCTTTCAGTGTGCTGCTTGTTCTTTTAAACTAATAGAAAGTTGTTAAAATCTTTTAACCATTTGAACTCAAAACTGATTGAATTGGGGCTGGGGATTTAGCTCAGTGTTTTAAGTGCCTGCCTTGCAAGCGCGCAGTCATGTGTTTGATCCCCAGTACCAAAAAAACAAACAAACAAACAAACAAACCAAAAACCTGATTGAATTGTTTTAATAGGAAGAATTTTAGTGTCCAGATAGGCGTTTTCATTAAGTACTACATTTAATTTCTAGGTATACTCACATAATGATGGAAACATATTTAAACATTGATTGTTATTTTCTTGTTTTGCTTTTTGAGACAGGGTCTTGCTGTGTAGTTCAGGCTGGCCTTGATCTCACTATGTCACCCAGCCCAGCCTGGCCCTTTCAGCGTTCTGAGTGTTACAGCCATGTTCTCCCCTTTCAAGCTAAAACACTCATTTTCGTTGCCCCGTTTTGATTTGGTTGGTGTCTCCCTTGCTCCCCAAAAAGTGTGGAGCTGCTTTCTTATTACTAAGAGGTCATCTTTCTACAAGGGACAGTCTCCCAGGGTGTTTAATTTTTATTATGACGTGTCACAGCTACTTAAAATAAAGACAGATTATAGTGCTTGTTTCATTTGTAAAATGTCTCATTTTGTAAAACAAAAATGTTCCACTCATTTTTAACAGTTTTCGAAGGCTTGTGCTGAGTTAATGGAGGACCTTGATGTGATACAAAGATTTTAACCATCATTTCTCATTTCATTAAAGTTTCTGGAAACAATCTTCAAAGGTTTTTTTTTTAATGTAAAAGAAACTGAATTAATGACGTAAGACATTCTGTAAAAATACAAAATGCTAGCTGGGCGCGGTGATACATGCCTACAATCCCAGCACTCGGGAAGCTGAGGCAGGAGGCTCCTTGCAAGTTTGAGCCCAGTCTGGGATGCAAAGTGAGCTGAAAGCCAGCCTGAAGTGCATAGTGAGACCCTGTTTCAAAAAGATAAAAATAATCTAAATATGCTGAAGGCAAACAGATGTCTAAGAGTGTCAGTTCCTCCACTCTATGGAATTCTTATTCCTCAGTGTATCTCTTCAGTTGTGTACCAGGTGACATGAGTCCACCAAGGGTGCTAATTTTAGTCTGATGAAATACTGTCATGTTTGTTTGCTTCTTACTGTTTTGGTTTTCAGGTAGCAGTTGATACACATGCTGTTTCCCTTCAGGTTGTTGGCTGTCATCTGTCCCTCCTAGCTGATAGATGCAACTACCCTCCCTTAGGGAACCACCTACCTGTGGCTTCTCCAAGCAGCTTAAGGAGCGCTTCTGTAGGGGGTGTCTGTTGGGATGGGGTTTTAGCTAGAGGCAGTGCTTTCTTCAGTCCCTGCTCGGTCCACAGGTCAGTGCCATTCATTGTGGCCAGAATGGGTTGCACACTCAGCATCCATCATTTTCACCCCACACCTACCTTGCCCTGCTCTTCTCCTCCCAGTGACAGTTTTTACAGGATTTCAGTGCACGCAGAAGCAATACTATTTTAGGTGTATACTACTTTTAATGTATTTTCTCTCCAAAGAGTTTTCCCGAGTACCTTGGTAAACTGGCTTCCAAGCATCTTTTTATTAGTCTGTGTTTGTAGTGTACATAGTGATGATTACATCATCGTGGTGAGTTGGTACATAGATATGGCACATTTTTTTAAATCCTCTTCCCTTCCCCTGTAGGTCTAGATTTAAGCAACTGGAAATCAGGGAATTCCTGGTAATATATATATTTGTATCTCATTTTGAATAGTAACACCCTTGGGTTAGTTCATCCTCCGTTTCCTTTGCCTCGCCTTCCCCACGCTTCTCCCTGGCATGGAAGACAGGCACTCTAGTGCTGCGGTGAGTTCCATATCCAGCCTTTATGTCTCTTTGTCTTGGTACAGGTTGTGTCTGAGTTGTTCAGGTGGCTTGCCTCAGCCTCCTGAGTAGCTCATATTGCAGATGTGCCACTGTGGCTAGCAATGTTTTTGTTTTGCTTAGCTTCTCTCCACTTATATATCTTCCTCTTTAGTACTACTTTGTATGATGTATCTTTTTTTTCTGTTAAAAAACCATTTTAAATCTTTGAATAAAGTTGATTATAAATGCTATTTAGTTACTTGGTTAAAGGTTCTTTTTAGTTTAAGCTTTTTCTTATTTTAAAATTTAATTTTGTATTTTGAAATTTCAAATGTACTGATAAACAGTAGAGTACAGTATAGTCAAGATTTGGTAGATATTAATGTTTTGTTCTATATTTTGTATTATTTTATCAGTTTACCAGTTTATTCATTTAAACTTGACCATGTATCTTCTGAAAAGGATTAATGCATAATACCATAACCAGATCTAAAACTGAATTCTTTAATATCCTGCCTGTATTTAATTAAATATACTGCTTGTCCAAACATATAATTTTTATCTGATAAGTTCCAGTCAAGATGCTGTCTCAGACCAAGGAATGTCTTTACTTAGACTGTATTTCTGCAATTTCCCCACACAGTTTTCCATTGATACTTTTTGCAGAGATATAAGCTGAATTGTCTTAGGAATGTACCAAGTTTGATTTTTAAAATTGTTTGTTACGTCAGTTAACTTGTCCTTCTATCCGTTTTACTTCCTACATACTTACATACTGGAAATTAGGTTGAAAGCTTGATTAGGGTCAAGTTAAAGCTATTTTGCAAGAGTTCGTCATACTGGAAGTCTTAAAATATTTGTTAGTTTGATTTTTTTGTTTTGTTTTTTAAATTTTACAGTGCTGAGGGTTGAATCCAGGGGCACTTTACTACTGAATTTCATTCTCATCCTTTTAAAAATATTTTTGTTTTTGTGACCAGGTCTTGTCAAGTGACCCAGGCTGGCCTGGAACTTTCTGGTCCTCCGTCCTCCACCTACTGAGGGGCTGGGATTACTGGCATGTGCCGCTAAGTGGGCTGTCTGACTCTGAATTTTAGGTTTGATTCCTAGGTTAAAGTGCCAAGAACCAAATCTCTTCTTAAGTACTTGAGAGAGCAATTGATGTGTGGGACTATACCTTTAACAATATGAAAAATTTAAGGCATGTTTTAAAATATTTATTTCAAGGCATTCTTCTGGTAAAAGTTACTTTAACCATCTGTTGCTTACAGTTTTACTGAAAAGACAGATGAAATGAAAGAAAAAACACTTAATTTCCAATTCCAGAGTAAGGAGTTGGTAAAATAGTCACATCCAGTGTTGAAGGTGTGACATTAAGTTCTTGGTGCTCTCTCCGATTGCCATAAGGAGTTTGTGAATTTAGAATAATATATCGTGTTATACAGCGTTTTTATGCTTGTGTTTTTTTTTCTGTCTATCGTAGTCATCCCACATGCAGCTAGCAAGATGTATTGTCTGAAAACCGCTTATACCTAATGTCCAGTTGTGTAAGGTTTGTTTTTGTATTATTTCAGAGGCCGAGTGGGTCTTAAAAGTATTTGCTCATTTTTATTTCATGCTGGGATTCTTTTTTTATTTTTTTATTTTTTGGTACTGGGGATTGAACTCACGACCTCGCATTTACCAAGCAGGCACTTAAGTTGCTGAGCTAAAGCCCTGGCCCTGGGATTCTTATTTTAATTTGGCCTCAGGACCATATTTTTTGTTTTATGTATGATCAGTTTCAGTTATGAAAGATTCTGAACATATAGTTTCATGAAAGTACATCAGACATACATGGAAAGAGGGCAATTAGGAAATTTACTTATTGACAGGATTTAATTGAAAATTTATTCCTTAGTTTAAGATTTCAGATTTAATGTAGATGAAAATAAATTTGATATACACATTTGTTTCTTTTAAAACCTATTCCCGTTTTATGGTTACAGTGATATGTACTAAACAGCATTTCAGACATCACCAGTTTACAGTGTGGTTCTACACTTGTATTCAAGCTACTATAATTTGTTTGGCATAAAAGTTTCACTGGATTGTTTCAAGTATTAATTTTCTCTTTTTCATTCTTTAACATACCATTTAGTAAGATCATACTGGTAGTTCTCATGTTACCAGATTCAGTAGATGTTTCTCTTTTTCCTACCTACTCAGTGACATTTAATTTAGTTGCTCCTTGTGTTTTGAAATGATATATGCACTTGTTCTTTGGTTTATATTTCTTAATTATTCTCTCACCTTTTCTGGCTTTATCATCTCAATTTTTTTTATGCTTCATTTTTCTGACCTTGAAATATGTGAGGGTCCCAGAGTTTGGATTCTAGACAGTTCTTCTATTTCTACTCACTTTATAGTGATATCACGCAATTTGCTAACTTAATAATGACATCTGTGATTGAACTCTTGAGTATTTAAACCTTTTAGCTTCAGCTTTTTACCTAAACTCCATCCTTGTGTGTTTATTTCCTTTGGTTGTCTTTTGAACATTTTAGGCTTAAGGTTTAAGACTGAACTTTTTAGGCTTACCTTCCTCACCCTATTTTCTGGTGCTCCTAATTATTACAGTCTTCCCATTTCTGCATGGTAGCTGCTGCTTTTCAGTTGCTCAGCAAGTCACCTCTCTTTTTCTCACAGTCCATACTCAGTTCATCAGCAAGTCCTGTTGGCTCTTTTTTCAGAATATATCCAAAATGTGAGTGTTTTCTGCACTACAACCATAGTCTTAGCCATTACTGTCTCTTAACTGGATCTTTGCAGTATCCTATAATTGACACTGGATCTTTGCAGTATCCTATAATTGACATCCCTTCTTCAGGATTCCTTACAGCCTTTTTTCAAAAGTGTATGCCAGTTAAACTGGTGATCCTTTGAAAAGTGGGATCATGTTGTATCTGTGCTCAGGGCTTTCACAGCGTTTTGTACGAGACAGTCTTTCACGTTCTGTAGGACCTTCCTCGGTACCCTTGGAACGTCTTTCCCAGTTCTGGAAACTTAGGGAATGTGTGCTGCAGCAGGCGGTGCTGTCACGGAGAACTAACAGGTCTGCGTCACTGTTCCGGGCACTCTTAGCTGGAAAGCTTTTCTTTCCTCTGTGGCATCTTTCTGGACCTTAGAAAAGGGGACCCTCTTGTCTTGTAGATACTTTGCAGCACAGATAGCATCACAGGCTCCCTTGTCTCCGTGCTTCCTGTGACTTTGCCTTCCTCTATCCCTTTGGGTGATTTTGAGGCCAGGTCTTGCTGTGTGGCTGCGGGGGGGGGGGGGGTTGAATTTAATGTCGCTGTGTAGTCCAGGGCAGGCTTGAATTTAATGATCCTCCTACCTCAGAGTGCTGGGATTACAGGCATGCACACAGTATCTGGCTGCTTTTCCTTTGTTTGTATGACTTATCTAACACACTATGTATTTTGTCTCACTGTGATTACTTGTTCCATGTTTTTTGTTTTTGAGAGGGCATTTCACTGTTTTGCCAAAGCTGGCAGTAAACTCAAGCTCCTCTTGCCTCAGCCTCCTAAGTAGTTGCAGTTGTAGGCATATGTCAGCTACTTCATTAAAATGGGAATATTGTTTGTTTGTTTTGGTTTGGTTTGGTTTTTGAGGCAAGGTTTCACTGTATAGTTCAGGCTGGCCTCAAACTAGTGGTGATCTTTCTGCCTCAGCCTACCAGGTATGAGGATAGATACGTACCACCACAGCTGGCTGGAATGGTTTTTTCAACTTTATTTTATGGGAAACATCACCCACATAGAAACAGTGAGAATAGCATAGTGAACCTCACCTACTTGTTCAGTTAATAACTGGCCTTGTCTTATCTGTGCCATACTCTGTTCTTAATGCTCCCTTTTGTTTAGGATTACTTCCAATCACAGGTCAGAAGTCATGATTTTTCTTTCATGTATCTCTGAAATACAGTGTTTTGGGGGAGAAAAAAAAAAAAACCCAGCCACAGTAACATTGTCCTGCCTAAAACATTTCCTAGCTTTTACTGTTTTCATAGAGACTTTTTGGTTTACCCAGTCCCCTCACCAATATGTTTACAGGTAAATCAATTGAAGTAAGTTTAGTACATTCAGGTAGTTGATATGTCAGATAAGTATTTTTAGTCTGTGTCTTTTTTTTTGCCTTGACATTCATTTAGGTAAGAAGCCAGGTCATTTGTCCTGAGAATTCTGTACCCTTGGTACCTAGAATAATGTAGGACTGTGTGTGACACAGTAGGTGCTCAGTGAGTACTTTCAAAGGGATTAAAGGTAATTCATAGTATTTAGGACAAAATTAAATGCTAATTTTTGGAGAAAAATTGTCATGTCACTTTTTATTAGCTTGAAAGAATAATCTCGGCAATCAGAACGATTTGGGTAGCTAACCTTACCAAAGTAGGGGTAAAAGAAGAGAATATATAGAGTGATAGAAAACCTTTTGCGAATATGTGCCATGAGATATATGACCATCACTTTTTAAAGACCTTGTTGTTTGCATATTAAACACTGTGTTCAAAGCTACATTGGTTTATTTTCTATAGCAACCCTTCAGTGAAGTGTCATTCATTATGTCTATATTTTTCCAGTGAAGAAATTGAGGCTCTGAGAAGGTGGTGGAGGGAAAGTGGGTCCTGGCTGTTAATATTTTTCTTACACGTGATGGAACCAGAAACAACTCTATGTGCATTTATGACTTCGATAAAAAGATAAAATTCTAAAAATAAAAATTAGCACCAGTATTTTCCTTTTAGAAAAACCTTTTTAAGTGTCTTTTAGCTTCTTTTTGTAGACATTTGCATGTATATTCAGACTGTTTTGGAAAAATTTTTAACAGAACATTTTAAATATAAGAGTAGAAAATGTGAACAAAAGGGAAAAAATCTATGAAATAATCATTATTCACATTTTGTTATAGATATGTTCCTTTTTAGATGATTGTGTGAAAATCAGCTTAGGAAGCAGTTATGCTATGCCATGTATGCTTATTTCCCTTATCAAATGCCCTTAACACATTGAAGCCTGAAGTTTTGCAATGAATACACTGTACTTGCTTTGAGTTTGAGGCTTGTTGGTAGAAAACTGTTTTTCTGTGAAATACTTATAAATTCTGTTTTGGCAGAAGTTGAAGTATTGATGATCATTAGATGTAGGACTTTAAATAAATGTTAAAATAAATGTAAGAAGGAAGATTTAATAAGTGTAATAAAGATTTAATAAATGCAGAAGGAAGATTTAATGTGTTTGACTAAGTGAAGATAGCAGTAGGAAAAAGGAAAATTAACGTAGACAGATGCCATTCACATAATATAAGCACGCGAAAGTATTTTAAGCAGGTAACACAGACTAAGAGTTCATATAAATTGTTGGTTGAGAGTAACGCATATTAAGACCTAAGTAGGAGAGTGGCCAAGACTGAAGACGGTCAGGAAGGCGGACACATGCCTGAGGTCCGTTCAGGCTTTTAAAAAACCGGAATGCTAATGCCAGTGAGCTCGAATCAGACCTAATACAAAACTCTAAACTATAAATTGTTTCTTTTTGAAAACTCATCTGATGATTTCTACCTATTTACCTATTAAAGTAAAATAATATATTTGCCTTCTTTGACTCAGTCAACCTGTGCAAAATTTGTAAAGAAGAAATTAGAAGTTTTTTTTTAAAGGTACTGTATATAGTTACTGTTTTTAGAAAGATAAACTCACCTCAAAATGATAAGTTGTGTTATACATAAGACACAGTTTGATAGTATATCACGCACCAGCCCTCTTTGGAGTGAATTTTGTCTTTCCTTGAAGGAAAGAGCTCTCATCCAAGAGAAGACCAGTAGAGGTTGGGTAGTCTTCTGAAATTTTATAGGAGAAAGCTCTGGAGATTACTCTCTGATTTGCTTATAATCTACTTCAAAAAATACAAGCCCTGTGCAGTAGATACCTACTTTTTTTGGTTGTGATATTGCAAAGATGTGCTGTTTTTTTTTCCCCTCATGTTTGCCACTTAATGCTAGCTTTATAATGGAGGAAATAACTGATTGAGAAGTAGTTGAGTGAGTTTGGTGTTTGTACTGTCAGCATAATTAATCTGTACCAAATGTGAAGAATTCTCTAGTGTTTCTGACTTGTAATTCTCCCCTTTGTGTAATGTTGAAATTTTTTTTTTTTTTATCGGTACCAGGGATCAAACTTACGACTGCCTGCTTGCAAGGCAGGCGCTTATGCCGCTGAGCTAAATCCCCAGCCCCATGTTGAAATGTTTTAAACAAATCGCAGTTGTTAAGAAATGCAATAAATTGAACTCCAATTGGTTTGTTGATGATTCTTTCCTCCCTCCTGTTTCCCTTCTCCCTCTCTTCTTGTCCCTTCTTTCCTTTCCTCCCCCTTCTTTTCCTAACCCCCCCGCCCCATAGTTTAGACTTCATAATCTGGGGTAAGTAGTACTAATGTCAGGACAACTTACTTAGACTTGACTAGAATTTAGAACAGTTAAGTCTAATAAAGGTGATTGGGGGTTGTGATATAAAGTAGTCAGGTTTAAGGAGATTTCTGAATGAGGTCATAGGTACCATGCCAAGCTTCAACATGAGAGCGATAACCTATTAGTAGATTGTGTGAGGGAGAAAAACTACACTACCTTTTCTGCATGACATGAGAAGTAACTTAGAAAAGAATCAGGCCCTTGCTTGCTTGCTTTATTTATTTATTTTGGAATTCATACTATTTTAGTAGATGTATTGAATGGGCTGGCCTTTTTTTTTTTTAACATCAAGTATCAAATACTGCATCTTGTTTTTGCTTTGTGATGATAAGAGGGGAAGATAAAGTACCCAAGAATAGGCAATATTCTGGGGGAAAAAAGTCATTTTACTTTTCTCCTGTTCATTTTTCTCAGCAGAAATAGTTGAAACATCACAATTTTATAAGTATCAGGACTTAATTGAGAGGATTTTAGCCAGAGATTATTCGTTCTGAACTGTGAATATCTTTAAATCAAATGAAGAGATTGGAAGAAGGAAATCTCAGGTACTTTTTTTAAAAATTGGTTTAATTTAGAGGCAGTTGAGGAAATCAGGGGGATGCTCTTGTGGAATCTAGAAAGAAAAGATGACATAAAAATACGTAAATTATTTGTAAATTAATTTTATTGGTACTCTTTTGAGATACATAATAATCATATTCATCATAGGGAATTTGTGCCTGTACATAATGTGTCTCGATTTTTCTTTTTTCCCTACTGTCCCTCCCCTCCCTTAAACCCCTTTACAAAAGTTTTGTTTCCATTTTACTCCTTTTTTCTTTTTTTTGATTTCCCCCATCCCCTTTCCCATCTGGACATTTTCTTCCTGCTTCCCAATGTCTGCTATCCATTTTAGTCTTTATTTACCATTTCAGTTTCTCATAGAATAGAAACAATGCAATATTTACATGTGTGGGGTTTGTCTCGCAAGTATGTTTCAAGGTATATCCATTTACCTGAAAATGTCTCAAGTTTATCCTTTTTATGGACGTGTAGTACTCCATTGTGTATAGAACCCACATTTTCTTTATCCATTCATCCATTGATGGGCATCTAGGCCATTTCCAAGATTTAGCTATTACAAATTGTGCTGCTATAAACATGGATGTGCATATATCACTGCTTTGATGCTTATTACTCTTTTGGGAAGATACCAAAAGGGAAATAGCTGGGTCAAATGGAGCCTCTAGTGTTTTTTTTTTTTTTTTTTTTTTTTTTTAAAGAAATCTCCATACTGATTGCCATAGTGGAGGTACCAATTACATTTCCACCAATAGTGGTAAAGGGTTCCTTTTTCCCATAACCCTGCCAGCATTTGTGATTTATTTCTTGATGATAGCCATTCTCGCAGAGAGATGGAATCTCAATATTGTTTTAATTTGCAGCTCTTAAATGATTAGTGATGTCGATCATGTTTTAATATGTATTGATTCTTTGTAATACTTCCTGTGTAAGGTTTTGTTTATAAAGTCTTTGTGTTACATCTGTGTCTTCAAGAATTTTATGTGCATTATCTTCCAGCAAATTGTTTCCATTTTAGTGTTCAGACCTTTTGATGCACTTTGATTTTAGTTTTTGCATGGTGAGAGATGTGGGTCTATCTCTTAATTTTTGGCATGTAGGAAGTCATTTTTTAAAATTATTTTTATTTTAAAAGGGAGTAAAATTAAACATAACAAAACAGAACAGAATGGGACATAAGAAAGCATAAATTTCAAAGTTGACAACCAGAGATCTTCACTACCTGTCATATTGTCTCTTGTTTTCTTCCAAATAGTTGTCCTTATCTTTGCATATGGAGAGCTTATACTAAATAACATAGCCAATCTTTTCACAAGATGTGTAGTTCACTGGCTCCCACTTGCTAGGCAGGGGGGAAGGGGAGGGGGGACATGGGATAGGGGACAGGACGACATGAGATGTCTGAGTCTCAGCCCACACGCAGGCAGGATCACAGTCAACCCCCAGAGAGTGGGGGAGTTCCTTGTTTTCCCGGCACCCCAAGTCAACCGCACGGTGCAGGTCCCAATGCGCCAGGGTCTCTCTCCTTCAGGCCGCTGAAAGTCTGCCACACTCTCAGCCGCCCCCCAGAGGGGATGGAGTTCCTTGTTCTCCCAGCACCCCGAGTCAGCTGCACGGTGCAGGTCCTGATGCGCCAGGGTCTCTCTCCTTTGGGGTGCTGAAAGTCTGCCACACTCTCAGCCACCCCCCAGAGAGGGGAGGAGCTCCTTGTTCTTCTGGCACCCCAAGTCAACTGCACAGTGCAGGTCCCGAGGCACCAGGGTCTCTCCCTGCAGGCCCCCTAAAGTCTGCCATACTCACCTGCTATTTCTTTCTGATGAATTGACCATTCCATTTCCAAAATTCTGAAATGGCCAATAGACCACAGAAAGAATTCTCTTTAGGCTCCTGTTTGAAACCAGCAGCTACAGCGATCTGCTGGCCTTGCTTCAGGGCCACAGGAAATTATTTTTTATAGCACCATTTATTAAAGATGCTATCTTTCTTTCAGTGAAGGCGTTTGGCCCTTTGTGTTGGCTGCGTGTGTTTGAGTTGTGTCTGCATCTTTTACTCTCTACCATTGATCCTTGGGTCTGTTTTTTTGTTGGTTTTGTTTTGTTTTTGCCAGTACCATGCTGTTTTTATCATGGTAGCTTTACAGTATAGTTTCAGGTCAGGGATTGTGATTCTCCCTATCCTGCCTTTGTTGCCCAGAATTGCCTTTGCTATCCTAGGTCTCTTCTGGTTCTAGAGGAATTTCAGGGTGGTTTGCTCTAAGTTTTGTGACATATGCTAGGGATATTTTGATCAGAATTGCATTCAATCTGTATAACACTTTAGAAACTACGGCCATTTTCTTTATATTGGTTCTGCCTATCCAAGAACAGAGACTGTCTTTTCATTTGTGATACTCATTTAGATCTATTATTTCAGAGTATTGTACTTTTCAATGTAAAGATTTTTTACTTTATTAGATTGATTTCTAAGTATTTCATTTTTTGGGATGCCATTCTGAAGGGTATTGTTTCCCTGATATCTCTCTCAGTGACTTTGTTATTTAAACAGAGGAATGCTATTGATTTTAGAGTGTTGACTATATTGATTGATTGATTGATTGATGCCAGGGATTGAACTCAGGACCTGGCACCTGCTGGGCAGGCCCTTAAGTTGCTGAGCTAAATCCCCAGCCCTAGACTATATCTTGTTATGGTACTGAATTTGGTTACCAAATCCAAAAAGTCTTTTGGTGAAGTTTTTGGGGTCTTCTATGTGGATTATCTTGTCACCAGCAAATAATGGTAATTTAACTTCTTCCTTCTCTATTCTTTTGTTTCTTACTCGTGTCTAATTGTCTGGCTCGTGTTTCTAGAACAATATTGAGTACACCTGGTGATGATAGTGGGCATCTTTGTCCTGTTAACTGATTTTAGAGTGAAAATTTTCTGTTTTTGACCAGTTTGTATGATCCTGGCTGTTGGTTTGTCATAGATGGCTTTTTTCAGATTGAGATAAAGACCTTCTATTCTAATTTTCTGTGTTTTTTTTTTTTTTTTTTTTTATTCATGAATGGGTGTTAGACTGCCAAGTGTTTTTTCTGTGTCTATTGAGATGTTCCTATGGTTTTGTTCTTGGTTCTGGTAATGTGGTGTATTACCTTTATGGTTTTGTGTATGTAGAACCATCCCTGCATCCCTGAGATGAATCTTAACCTGGTCATGATGTATTCTTTCCTTGATGATTTGCTGCATTCTATCTGCCAGTATTTTATTGAGGATTTTTGCATCTGTGTTCTTTAGGGAGATTGTTTGGTGGTTCTCTTTTTTTGGTTGGATCCTTCTCTGGTTCCTTTTAATCAGGGTAATACTTGCTTCCAGGAATGAATTTGGGAGTATGGCTTCCCTTTCAGTTTCATTAAAGAGCTTGAGGAGTAGTGGCATTAGAGAGGGTAGATAATTTAAAAGGATGAAAGGAATTGGAAACAGGACGAGGATAAACGGGGAAGTAGTGTGAGGTAGAAACAATCAAAGTATGTTGTGCATAATTTGTATGTACACACTGTACCAAAATGAACCTCATGATTCTTCATAATTAATATATACTAATAAAAAAGGGTGAAGGAACCCATAATTTTTATGGTAGTGTAGCTGAGGGGCAGATTTAAAAAAAGGGTTAGAGTTAGGAACAGTATAGGGCTTTTAAAGTGCCAGATATAATTCCTAGTACTTGCTGTGTTAATTTAACCCTCATGATATACTGAGAGGTTAAGTAGATATTTCATTTGTTGGGGGGTCTTGTTCCGCATGAGAAACTTAATTCATAAGGAATGAACACTTACTGGCTCCTGGTCCTGAGGCTCAATTCCACGAGCATGGTGTGTCCATCTGCTCACAGTCCTGTAGTATACTAACATGCCTAAGGAGGCATCGAATGGCCAAGGGAGCCAGCATGCCAGCATGGTGCTCATCGTCGCAGATACCAGCATCGGGGGGCCTTGATCACCTTATATACCCCAGTTAACTTCCAAAGGCTCCCACTCTGTTATTAACGCATGAATTCGGGAGTTTGCAACTAGGACTTTTGAATGATAGTCAAGCAGAACTTCTGGGCATCACTTACCTTTCAGGTTATTTTTTTGTACATGCAAACATAGTTAGCTCTCCATTTTCCATTGTTTCCTTCCTTCCCTTTCTCTCCACTCTCATCTTTTACTCTGTTTTACCTTTTGATTCCTCCATTCACATTCATCTCTTCTATACAGTGCATTCTCCCTGCTTTACCTCCTTTGCTCTGCCTTTCCAGGCTGTCACATATGTAGAAAAGTCATTCTTTATCCCTTTAAAGTCTTGCAACTGATTGTTCCGTTTCTTTTGACATTAAATTTACTTAAAAAAAAAAAAGACTGCAGTTACTGTCCTCATTCACCTGTTCACTTTGTAACTCCTTGTCATCCAGCCCTCTCCTCCTCTGTGTAGGGCTAGTGGGTTTTTCTCCTTCCTCTATTCTTGATATATCCTTTCTGATCCCTGCTTCCTTGAATTTCTCCGTACTCTTTGTGGTGCATGTAGTATTACCTTAACGCTAGTTTTGCCTTCTCTGGTTCTTTATCTCTCATCAGTGTGCTTAAAAAGTGAAGGTATTATTTTTTACATTTGTTCTTCCAGCTTCTCTGTTTGGGTTAATGGAAACATTTTTCTCTTTAAAAACTTACAGTCCTTTCTTCTGGTTCTTTTATTCAGCAAATATTTCTGGAGTACCTCATTTATACAAGACTGTTTCAGATCTTGGTCTTAGAGTGACAGAGAAGTTGACCTTGTGGAGCTTACATTTTGGTAGGAAACATAGGCAGTATGCAGATACATCATGTCAGTAAACATGTTTTAAAGAATAAATAAAGTATGCTGAGGGTCCTTAGGCAGTGATGGAGGTATATACTGTTTGGCATAGGGTGATTTGAGAAGAGAAGAGTGAGCTTTGTTGATCTAGGAGAAGAGCCCTTCACTCATAGGGAGTGAATGGCAAAGCACAAAAAGTTGAAATGGACTGCGTTCAGCACAGGTCTGGGCGACTGGAATAGAGTCAACAAGGTACGCTCTGGATAGGGTTTTGGACTTTAAATATTTTGGAAATGCTTTGGAGAGTCCAGAATAGAATATAAAGTCTAATTAATGTTTTAGAGAGATCACAGAGATAGCTGTGTATACTGTCTGGGGGGAGGATTTGCAGTAGAGGAATCTGGGATGCTGGGAAACTTTCGTAGCATATTGGTGAGAAATGATGGCGATTTAGAGTGGAGATCATGATGTAGTTCAAATGAGAGATGCATTTTTGTAGATGAAGCTGCAGAGAGAGGAGCAAATGCTGGCTCATGAGTTTTGTAGGCTTAAAAACTGGGCAAATGGAGATTTGGTTTACTCAGAAAACCCTGCCCAGAGTTTTTTTTGGGTGACTGGAAGGATGAGTGGAGTTGATGTTTATTTTCAATGTGTTGGGTTTGAGATACCTGTTAGACTCCCTAATCAGATTAAAGTCTTCAAGCAATCAAATGTGATTGTGGGCCTGGAGAAAATATCTGTGGGATCACCTGGCAGTACCTGAGTGTGGGAGTAAACTCGAGACACGAAGGGGCCAACTGTTGGCCAGCTCTGATTATCTGCGAGAATGTTACTGGAGACAAGTGACTGGTGACATATAATACAGTGTCCTAGAAGCTAATTGAGGAGAAGAGGGCTGGAGAGGGGAGAAAAATCAACTGTGTCAGATGCTGCTAGGAAACAAAATCATTTACAACCGAGTAACTGACATTTGGATTTGGCTAAATCCTACGTCTGCTTTGCAATATAGCTGTACAGTTCATAGCATACCTTTTCACATCCTGTGAACAAAGACTATTAGCCTCTCTCCCCCTTTTAAATTGTTCCTTTCTTTCCTGGTTGTAATAAAACATACATGCTCATTATAGAAAACCTGGCAAACAAAGTGTAAGCAAGGTTAAACTGTGGTATTTATCCACCTTATCACTGCAGATAATTACTGATAACAATCCTTTTGTGTTTTTTTCTTCTGCATTTTTATGCAGCTTAGTGTGCTTTTATATCAAATTGAGAATTATATCGAATTAGTTTTAATTTTGCCTTTTTAAATGACCACAGTGGACCTGCTTATCTAACAAAATTTTTTGAAAATGTTTCACAGTGTTTAGCCACATGAATATTTCATCGTGAAGGAATAGCCTAACTGGACTCCCATTTATCCTTCCCCTAATACTAACAGGTCCTGGTTGATTTTCCTAAACTGTATTGTGCGTTCAGCTTTTGGGAGTAATGCACTCTTACAGCAGGACATCTAGAAAGTAGAAAAAAAGATGTATTGTTACCATTTATAGATAAAAATCACTAGTTATGATTATTGGTGTAATTTTCATCTTCCTGTCCATCTTTTGTTATTCTGTCTGTCTAAATGTGCAACACATGGATTCTCTGTTCTTCATATGTTATCTCGGTCAGGTTGTATAAGGAGTCTTGTGATTCTGTTTGTTGTCAAATGATCTTCAAGAAGATTGTACCATTTTGAAAGTATACTTATAAAGAATTTTATTCTCTTTAAATTTTAGGGTAGACTACTATCTTATTGAGCTCTTTTAAAATGAAGTTCTACTTCGCTACAGAGATGAGAACTAGATTACTTCTTGAGATCCCTTCTAACCTCTAGATGAAGATAACTAACATGTGTGTAGTGCTCTAAAGCTTTTAGGGTGAGTTGCCATACTTCATCTCACTTGATTCTCACAGAAACTCTGAGTAGGTAGGTAGGTAGGTAGGTATTGTCATTCTCATTTTAGAGATAAAGAAAACCAAGTGAAAGGTTACATTAAATGTTCTGGCAGGGATTTGAATGCACATCTTCTCTGAATAGTCCCATTCTTTGTACAGGATCTCGTCTATGTGTGCATTTAGAAAGAATTACAAATTTGCTTACTAAGTGCTATTTGTTCTGTACTTAAGCAAAGCTAATGAACAGTCTGAATACATTCATACTTCTTATAGTGTCCATCTTTCTGTAATCTTCCTTTCCTCTCCCCAGATAAATGGCTTGGTCTCTTTTGATGAGGAGAAAGTAATTTAATACATAGTTGCATTTAACACCTAGAATTTTCCCCACTGTTTGGGTGAAGGAAGTTGTGTCCCAACTCCCCCCTCCCCCCAGTCATTGCTTACTCTCACAGTCACAGCATTGTAGCCTAAAATACCTGAGTGGTGTGATCCAGTTGGATTCTTGGAGTCTGGCAGGAACCTAGAGTCACCAGACTCTCGGTATGGAACTTTTTTGTGACTCCTTTAAGCAACATTGGGATACTTAACTACTCAGGTATAGGTGCCTGTCACATTCTCAAGGGAATAGCAGATGACAAATAAAAGTGGTACTTGAGGTAAAATCATGAAAAGTTATAACTAATCTTCTTTGATTAGTTAGTTACTCATGAGGCAGAAGTTTGTCATACTGAATTGATGTGGGGGTTTAGTAGTGGTAGTGGCAGTATCAGATGTGCTGTGAAGAGTCCTAGATTTTCATGACTGTGGTATTTTATTAAAACTCTTAACATTGTTTTATGTACTGCCCCACAGTATTTTTAACATTAATTTTTCACTGGTTTTATTTTTTTCTAGTTGTTGGTCTTGACGATATTATGGATGAAGGAGTTGTCAAAGAAGGTGGCAATGATACCATTGATGAAGAAGAATTGATGTTACCTAACAGGAATTTGAGGGACAAAGTAGAAGAAAACTCAGTGAGATCACCAAGAAAATCCCCTCGTTTAATGGCACAAGGTAATGCTTCCAAAGATGTCCAGCTAGAAACCAGAGCTCTAGCGACAAATGTGTTAGCTTATAAACTTCTGAAGCAGAGGTCACGTTTTCTCTCTCTCTCTCTCTCTCTCTCTCTCTCTCTCTCTCTCTCTCTCTCCCTCC